>JABFQA010002127.1:0-11905 GCA_022817065.1 Probaryconus sp. ZL-2020 | reverse complement strand
TAAATAAATATCATTTTAAAATGTATTTCCATTCTATGATAACTATTGATTAAAGTAACACTGTACTTTTCAATTTATTTTCTTCGTCTACTTTTGTGTCACTTATAAAGAACATGATATAAATATATTTATAAATTTAATGATATTTATACATACGTACAGTACATTAGCATTAAAATAAATATTATATCAATTTTCTATGGGACATTTAAAAGTCGTATTTTAATCACACGTAAAAATCGATTACTTATAAAATGCGTTAAAAACGTTAAAAGACCTTTCGTCGAGACTTAATTCTGTCAATAAAACACGTTTCAAAATTCTGCGAATTTTTACAAACTGTATCAATTAACCATAAAATACAAAAGGATATTTCCCTTGCAGTTTTTCTCCTGAGAGATAAATACGTGCTTGAAATGATATTCGTGAAACAATTAGTACTAATTGAGATAACATTTCATCTTCATCGCAACGAAATTAACAAAATGTAATTCGTGCAACGAAACCCCGTTACCGTTGAATGTGTCTCGTCGTAAGCGAGTCTGCTTTCATTACAACCGCGTAAATTGCGAGAACGCAACGCAGTCGCACGAAAACAAAACAAAAAAAAAAAAAAAATAACCAAACACGTTTAATCTTATGCCGCGATTATCATTAAGCATACTCAGACGTTAGCGGCGTTTTCGACGATAAAATTCGCAGGAAAAATCGAGTCTCGTTCTTGCCATTCGTCTGCGGGTTTTGCACGATGCGTCGTACGTGCTACTTGTTTAGTTAGTTTTACGATTCGCCGTACGTGCCATTTACCGTGCCTCTGCCATCGTCATTCGCCGTACGTACGGTACACGTGCTCATCGCGCGCCCCCTTTTTTTTTATTTTTGCCCAGAAGAAAAGAATTCCGCCTCTTTAGAATTGCCACACGATCACATTTAAATTTCGTTGTTCCAACGTCGTCTCCTGCTCCTGATCTCAAACGTCCACGTGTGTACCTGCTACGCGCTTTATCATTCGCTCCTTCTTTCAACCCAACATCCCCTGTTGACCTGTTGACCGCGAGCCCCATTTGCACCAAAATCAGATATCGACGTTCTCACAGATTTTTATATTACACGTTTTTTTTTTTTTGTTTCTTTTTTTGTTTCGTTGAAGTCGCAAAAATATCGTCACACGAGAAATAATTTACAACATGCGCGATATAAGGTATTTACATTGAAAGAGAGGAGATAGAGATAAAGATAAATAGAGAGAGATGGAATCTGCTGGAATGAAAACGCTTTTACCCTGATTCGTGAATACCACGGTCAATAATCAAAATAATGCGAACTCAAAGATGGGCAAATTGCTATTGGAATGACGGCTTTATACAATGTTCGGCGTTCGATATGAGTTAACTTCGCGTGTAGAAATTCTGTTCGATCGAAACTTGTTTGTTCAAGTTTTTGGAATTTTTCTGTGGGAATTCAATCAATTAACTTCGATGCGAAATTTAAAAGAAAATAACAATCAGAGATTAATCTGAAAGTCGATCAGAAAATACTAATACAAAATTATCTTTGATATTGAAAAATAATTTTTTAAACTGATTTGCCTGATTGAGCCTCTAACGTTGTCAAAACGTCTACATCTGATAAAACCAGGCCCATCTTTGTGAGAAAAATTTTTATACTTTGTATATATTTACCAGTTTTATTCCTTTCTTATTTTTTGTGGCCGGAAGAACTTTTTACATTATGTTATTGTGATACTGACAAACAGTGGAAGAGTAAAACTTGTACAGTTTATACAAATATGAAAAATTCATTTATCGCGATTCGATCTCTCGATATCTTATAGGCTTTCCGAAAAATCACGTATCCGTTTGTCTCGGCTTTATTGTTTATTTGCGCGCACTCTTAACGAGTCCCACAATTTTTACGCACATCAAACTTCTTTGTACGATCGACAAGGGGGTGGCAAACCGCTCCAGATTCCATTTTCCCGACATGTTGGCTTCTTCACCGGTTCCAAAGGTATAACATAGCCGGGTGAACAAGTCACTTGGATATTATCCCCGGGTTTGTACCAAAACTTGAGCGGAGCTATCCGTCCGTGTGGTGGATCACCCGGATATGGACATCTGACCTCACCTGAACAATTAATTAATTAAGCCTATTAATATATTTAATGCTCTCGATGATTCGGCATAGGTTTACTAAATTACATTTAGTAAATTATAAAGTTAATTAGTATATTATACCATAAAGGAAGAGATTGGTTGTAACTCACAGATATCGTCGATATGTACTTAAGAAATGTTGGAATTTATATTTCAATACATCTATAAGTAACATTTATTCAAAAGGTTTTCATAAGTTTGGTCAAAATATGTTTAATTCCATATGTAGATAAATATCATTTTGGCCAACTTTATATTGACAATAAAATGTATATTATATAAAATAATATTGTACTATTTATTAGTAGCAATTAATTTTATTAAATGCTAGGTAGCATTCATAAAAACAACATTTCATAAAATTAATTGCTCATATAAATCACATTCCTTGAAGGAATGAATATCATATAATGCTAGAGGGCAATTATGAGATGTTGAATATATTTTCATAATTCCATTTTAATCTGCAATAATACGTTCCTTTTATACGATTCTGGAACACATGAGCCACAATCAAAAATAAGATAAAAGGATTTTCTCCATTCCTATATTACTCGAAAAATCACATTTTAATGACACTGACAACAAATATCGATTGGCATTGCGAAACGTTTATATTCCGCACATGTCCGACTGCACGTTAATGGTTTTCAGTTGTGCTTTATTATTTCTTTATAGAAAATTAATACATCAAACTTTATATTTAATTCGCTATAATGATTACGAAAATTATCTTCGTTTTCAATTATGTCCGTCACTTCCAAAACTGCATTAATACCTATACCAGGAACGAAACACGTATTACATGAATTTCAATTAAATTCGGTGTAACCAGTGCAGTGTAATTATTTCATTATATCACATATTCTGAATTATCGCGGTCCACGAAAATAACTAATAAGGTATAATCCTGAACTACAAGTTACCAAAAAATTTTATTTACAAATCATTAAATCCCTTTGAATTGAAATTTCGTCATTTTTACGAAATCAGGTTACTCTTGAAAAGGTATATTCGATTTTGTTAATAAAGTATAGGTCGCGGTTCAATATCTTTGTCTCAGTATCTGTTGGCAGAAAAATAGGTCCATTGTATTAGTTTCTGCACGGTCTTGTGTTTCCGCGATCAGGAATGTTAGAACATTGGCTCGAATTTTCAATGCAGTTGTATATGCTCGCATATAGGAAAATTGATCAATTGTTTCGCTGCCGTCATTCGCGAGAGCTAAAACAATTATTCAAGCGGCTAGTCGTAGCTACTGGTATTAACTTTAATACAATAGAATTGCTTTGAGATCGGAAATATAACACCTACAAAATTATTGCCTCTGAAAATATGATTTTCCCGCGAGTTTCTTTGTCATTTTCAAACATTATTCTTAATGTTTAAAATTTAAAATTTATATAGAGAAAAATATAAAATAAAAAAAAAACATAAGTTATAAGATTTGCACAATTAATTGCATAGTTTCGTTGGTTTATAGCACCTTCATTTATTTATGGAGTTATTTGTTATTTCATTTGAGAATAATTGTTTCGAGTTATGTGAACATTTTTCACTCGCTGAACACGTAGCTGTAAAGTCACGAACAATCTTTGCTTCAAGCAACTGTGATGATAAGAATATACACACATCCGGCCCTACATTAAAATGAATTAAGCTTGTCATTGTAGAATTCCTAACAAAAGTTTAAATATCTGCAAATGACATTCTAAAAAGCCTTTAAATAAACAAGACAATTAAATTCTTCTTCTCAAAGCCATTTCATTCAGTTTTAAAAGTAAAGCATGAAATTTATAACTGAAGACAATTTTAAATTAAAACAATTTACATTTTCTCTCAGCGATACGAGTAAAAGTGTTCTTGATTTAATTGACGATGATAACAAAGTCATACATTGCTTTTACGATAAAACGAATATTAAATGAGTATCGTGATTAAAACGATAATGAAAATTCTTTAATTTATTTTGTATCTTTTATAAGAGATTAATTTTTTTTTATATTCTTAATTTATCGATTTTCGTAAAAAAAGGCGCATTTGATTAACAATTTATCATGTATTTTTATTTTAATAATGAATATTAATAATTAAAATTATTTGAAAAATTTGTTTAAAAGTATACTTACATACTGGTACTTGATGCGACCATGTGCCATTTTCTGTACATATTATGGAGCCCTCTCCAAGTAATTGATGCCCTGGTAAACAGGCGAACCTAATCAAGGTACCTACTTTGTGTGCTCTGCCACGTTTTTTATTGGACGAGTATTCAATTATTCGTCCACTTTTGGGAACCATTGGCGGAGGACAAGTAATTTCTGAAACAGAAAGCATTTTTTTCCAATTTAATTTAATTTCTTATTATAAAGGATTAATAACAATAAAAATAATAAACTTTATACACAATAATTGTGTGACAAAAGTGAGTAATCTATTTTTCCAAGATTAATCTATTTGCAAAATAGATATTACTCGGTATATTATCCTTAGAGAATCGTGTGCTGAATCAACACAAGCTCAGTGTTAATCTAGTCGGAAGCAATTACATCTTGTTAGAATGAAACACTCGAAATTTCACTGCTGGTGTAAAATAAAACCTAATTGAAAAAAAAAAGAAAGGAAAAAAGGTTACATATTTCATGACAAATACAATGCCCTACTAAACTTATTTGATTATCTGATTACATGTTTTGAAACTTTTCCTTTGGAATTAGTTTCAAAGGCCGAGAAAGTTAAAGTGTTTTCAATTATAAATCGGTAAATCTGTTGAACTTTTTGCTCATGAAACCAAAGACACTTCATCGGCATCACGTAGAACTTTTGAAGAATGGCGAAGTAGTAAAGTCGACGCTTGGATAAAAAAAAAAAAAAACAAAAATAAATAAAAATAAAGAACGCGTCGTTGTCGTAAACGATAGACGAGATACATTCGCGGAATCGAGAGCGAAAAACATTTAATGCAAAAAAGGCACCCAAAGGAAGAATAATTAGAATGCGTATAACTCTGATGCTCACGAAAAGTAAGCATGATTTGCATAGCATAGAGAGATTAAGTTCGGGTCAAACTTTTTTGCGTCTCGCTTCTCCATTCGTTCCTCTTTCTCTTTACGTGGTGAAGAAACTGTTTCTGTAAAGTGGGCGTACAATATTCCGTTTCACGCGAACGCGAACGAAGTCGTAGAATTCAGGGGGAGTGGCTGAAACCAGACGTTTTGAATTCGCCCGAGTACCGTAAATATCCTGACTTAACTTCTCCGGAAAACTTCATCGTAATACGTATTTTGTTTCTTGCTCCTACCTTAATCTTTTATCTAATGTACTAAAAACATAAAGAATAATTTTTGTTAATAATGATTACACACGATGACAGTATATCCTTTCAAAAAACTGTTAACTCCACCATAAAACTAATGCAAATGAAAACCGAAAAATTACCATTTAAATTGTGTATAACGTTTCGGTTTCTTATTAGATTCGTTTGTGTACTTTTCTTGGGATCGATGTGAATAGTACATTTTCTGAATAATTAAAACAGCGCACATTGGGAAGTTAGTAAATTTAATTTTTTTTTTCAATGTTTCAATAATTTAATTAAACACTTTATTGAGTGATTAACAAACGTGATTAGGATTGTATTAGTGTAATAACAATTTGTCTGACATTTTAGAGACTTCCGATAAGTTATTTTTTTTATCATTATAATTAATCTTAAATTCATTTAAATCCCACATTACGAGGAATGATAAGAATACGATATTAGGAATATTATTTGTTAACAATTATTAAATGTTCTTACTGGTGTTACTAAATTAACTGTTACTAAAATTAATTACCTTGAGATCTTTTACTATTAAAGAGTTGATCAATATTTGTGTAATTTCAATAAAAGCAGTTAACCTGGCGTTATTATACAAATGGTATATTATGGTATATTACACGTGCAGTGGAGGGTATAACTTAAACACGTGTTATTGATGAACGATCACATTCAGCAACGTTGAAAGCGACATATGAAAATTTGACGAAATTGACATACGCATGAAAACCCTCCTCTTTAGATAACCCAAATGGTTATCTATTAGTCTGATGTATATCCACATTGATGCCTGAATATGTAATCATTATATAGCCATACATAAATTGATAATGATAAATGTTATAGTTTATGTGCGTAGACAGTCGCTGAATCAAAGTGGTTTCTAAACAAATCGAAATTTGATTCTACAGAAACAACGCGATTACATTGCAGCGGTAGAAATAAAGTGGTAGAAATTTGAGAGTGAAAGTTTTGGTAAAGGTTCGTGTGTTTTTCTAAGCGTCCATGATTTTCTCGTGTTCGTTAGAGGTCTACGAGAAGAAACATCGGACTTGCCATTGGGTAGACCTTTTTTTTCCCCGAGAAAAGTTTTCCCAAAGGGACTGGCACAGGAAAAAGAAAAGATCCCAAATGAAAACCAGGAAATTGAGTTGCCGGTATTTGTAATTACCGTCCTTTCATCCCTTTTGCCGTGCAGCCATTCTCACATCGTCGACAGACAAACCGAGCAGACTGTAAGGCTGCCTCGTTTGTCAGAGGAAGAAGAACGCAAATAAAGCCCTCGTTATTGGGAATTCATTTGTTCCAGTTTGTCACGGTATAGAAGACATGTCCATGCATTAAATAAATCTAACTCAAAGTGAAGTCCCTAAAGTCAGATAATTACTTTGCCTTCGAAGGAGGACAACATCAAAGTCGACACACTTCTAAAAAACAAAGCTACAGAGTCAAAGATCGCTAAGCAATGAAGCACTTGTCTCAATTGGATTTGCAATTTCATTACATTCAATTTGAATCAGACTACATAATAAATATTTATTAATGAATATTCATGAGTTTGTGTTTAAAATGTATTTGACATTATTTCGTCAAATATTTCTTAAACAATGTAACAATTGTTGAATCTACTTTTGAATAATGTATTTTTTTTTATAATATTTGTATAGTTTTATATTTTTATTGATGGCATTATTATTATTTTCACCGCAATTTTACTTGTCCCATTTATATTTTAACTGAATTTAAACAAAACTCTAACAGTGAGTAGTAGAAAAGATAAAACAAGCACCACAAAGAGACTATGCACAGCGCGAAACGTCTTCACGAAGATATTTCCAGTGCAAGAATACAAGTATAATATGCAACGCTACAATTAGATACGGAGACTGCATAGTTTCAATCCCTTTGTTCACAAAATCTTTCATCCGAGGTTAAACCCTGCCATGCGCTCAAAAACATTCTGCACCAAATAAGAAAAACGAGTACAAATTTTTCTTCTTAAGAAACTTGCATTATTTATGACAAAGAACAATGATATAAAATATTCTTCAACGTTACCATTTATAATACTAGAGAAACACATTAGTTTGATTTGTACTTTTTAAAATCATTATTTTAATTTTCAGAAAATTCATCACTTTCAAATTTATTTATAAACAATAGACTTGCGATTAGTTTTATATAATCTGTCAAAGCGTATAATTTTTTAGCAAATTTTTTGACGTAATATTGCATATATTGCGTAACAAAGTTCGTATGCAATCTTGTAGCCTGGGGGACTTGATAAACTTTCTTACTAGTAGTTGTTACTTGTCACTAAACTTAAACTACCGATCATATTACTTTTCAAAAATTCCACTTTTAATGTAATCATTACGTTCGGAAGAATTATGTATGACGTAATAGAAGGGCATATCCTAATTTTAAATGTTCAGTCTATGCGCCATTATTAATCTAATTCTTTTCATTTTGGCGTTATGAGGTCAAGTGTTCAATTTTACGTTGACTATTGTGTACGAACTTCAAATCAGATATTAAACTCTTATTAAGATTTTGAGCTTTAATAGAGCTCATTCATTCCAGTATAAAGGACGGTATAGTTCCGAGGAAATATTAATTTAATTTATTTTTCCGGAAAGATTTTATCGACACACTGAAGGTAAATTTGCCCAAAGAAATTTTGTATGTTACTTTAAGCCAGTAATAACAGTGTTCAGTAGAATAGCCACAGTTTAGTCAGACTCATTTAAATGCATTTCATCAGTGTCAGTAGTATAACCACGGTTTAGTCAGACAGCTTGAAAATATCCATTCATATAAACTCGAAATGTACTTAAATCAAGAATTCTTTAAAAATATTTATAGAATTGTCTTTGAAATTGTACAAAATTAACTTTACAAATCAATCTCCAGTTTTTCCTTCAAAATTAATTTTAGAAATGAATGTCTTCTTTCATAAAAAGTATTGAATAATGCAACTGTGGTATGAACTTGTATGAAAATGTTGTTGTTCAATGTAAAAATACATGGATTATTTTGAAGAAACAGTGATGTGCGATATAGAATGTCAAGTAATATTGAGTTGTTGCAAACGTCTATTCACCTGTGCAAGTCGGCATCGATCCATCCCAGACGCCATCATCTTCGCACTTCATGCTCTGCGACCCAGACAGTCTGTGTCCCCACATACAGGCAAACACCACTCTGCCGCCGAAACTGTTATTGTGCTCTAACAATTGAAGTTTTACATTTGCAGGCTCTATGGGCGGACACAGGATCGGTTCGCAACGAGGTATATCTGCTGACCACTTGCCTGAAACATACATATTTCCATTCCACGTGATGGTTTAACTCCCTTCATTTCAATTGATCAAGTTTGCGGCAAATTAATAACGCTTCGATTTTGAAATCCCTATTCATTAATCAACACAAAATCATTTTTGTTCCTGCTTTAAATAAATAATCTAAATAATTCAATGATTCTGTAAAATTAATTTATAATTATTTCGCAGGAGTAATTCATTATGCAATACTTTTGATTTAACATATAAATACATTTACAATGTAAATTGGAAATTGCAACAATACAGCATATATAGACTCATGCGTATTAATTATTGTATGAATCTATTGAAATAAATTAAAGTTCATAATAGCAATAAGTGAACGGAAAATAAAAAATCATTAATTAAAATTGTCATTTCATTTAATAATAATTAATGTTATTCGTATTAATAAATATTTTATCAATAATAATATACGTTTGTCAGTTAATTAATGTGCAAAATAAAAAACCTCGAAGAACTGACGATCAATTAATAATTTATGACAAAATGAAAGACTTGTTTTAAATGAAGCGCAATTATTTTCTATTGTTTATGTATTGAAAGTGTGACACTCCAATTATAAGATCCAATCTCCAGAAAGGATAGTGATGATCAAAAAGATCGAATCGGTGATTGCAAAAAAGTGCTCTAAGTCGTTCATAGTTCTCTTTTTGCGCGTAAGAGAACAGGCACGAGCTTGAATGGAGTGATTTGAGATAAGTACGCCATTCGTTTTCATGGATGATGGAGGGAAAAGAGCGCTCGCGATGAACTTAAGAGGGACAGGAGATAGTGGGATAGATAGGTTATCACTTAAATCAGCCTGTAATAACGCTAACTATCGTTGCCAACCGTGATTATCTTTTTGGAGAAGAGATTTGCCAAATTAAGTTCTGATAATGAATAAATGAAAAAGGAAAAGTGTATGAAACTGTTTTCCTAATCGTAGTTATGTTACAGATAATACTGATATATAAACCATTAGAAACGAAAAGATTATTTTTAACGAATAATTTTTTTCTAATCTTATCTTTGTTTCTGTGCAAACGAAATCCCTTTTTCCATACATAAAAAACTGTTTAATGTGATTTCTTTTATTTGAAAATACGATATTGAAACGTTATAATTTTGCTTGAGCATGAAATATGAATAAATTCAGTGAAACTAAAATATTCATCACATATACATTATTTTTGGTTAGCATCGCTGTTGAAATGAAATACATTCATGAAAAATGTCACAGAATTTACCATTATACTGGCATGTTATACTCGCCGCACCCTCCATCCTGTAACCAATTGGACACTCAAAAACTGCGTTCTGACCCATTCGAGGACCCTCTATTCTGGCAATCAGAGGAGGCTCAGGTATACTTAACGTCGGACAATGAACATCTGTAACAAAATCATTTTGTTTGTGAAATAATAAAAAACTAAACAATTCTTTTTATGAAACTATTCGCTTTCAGAAAATTGTATAATAATAACAAAAACAAAAAAATTAAAGAACTAAAGAGAAAAATAAAATATTTTTTCTTTTACATAAATAATAAATAAGAAAGAATACAAAATTAATACATATGACCAAAGACTGTCTCGAAAAATCGAAAATAATGAAGTTTGATATTCTCGAGTAAACGAGAATATAGTGCATTACAGCTGAATAAAACGTAAATTTCAAGAGCATCTGTCCCGAAATATGCTGAATGGTTGCTCGAGTAAAAGTGACTGAATTTATGCCGAGAAAACTTTGGTGTGTCAACTCTTCGTATTCTTTTAATATATCATCACTGAATCTTGCACGTAGCAAAGGAAAATAAATATTCGTTCAATAAATACGAACAATACGTATGTACGATTTTATATGTAAAAGTATTGATTTAATTTTCTTTGAAAAGAAAATTTTATTATTAAAATAACAGTACAGCATGTTATTACAAAATTTTTTATTTAATTTAACAGTTCATTCTTTATGTGTATGTTGATATTGATTATGTATAACATCTTTATTATTTTACTATAATTATTGTAATTATAAAATTGCAACAAAAATAAATAGAAATAAAAAATAAAAAGAATATTTTTGGATTCAGATTTTTCGCAGAGAGGGTTTGGTAAAGTTGTGTACAAGGAACGGGCGTAAGAATTGAAAATTGTAATACAAGTACAAAGAATCAGGTATTTTAATTGCAATGAATGTTCGCTATTATGTTTAATTGTTGTTCTCTGTAAGCGTTTCTTAATGCCAACAGTGACTCAAGCGTGGATTAAGCTATGTTGACGTAGGGGAAAATATTTGGCCTGCACTAAATAACTCTGTTCCACTGACATTACTTGCGCTCGGTTCAGCGATGGGTATAAATATGCTTATAAATAATAATACTCTAGTTTTCGCTTTTATTGCACATTTTTATAATTCCATCATCGATAAGAAAATTAATGATAAATTAACATAAAGTGAATCGATGTATAACAATAATATTTTTAAAAAGAATCATTATCATCAAAAAATCAAAGTTATAAATCGATAAGTAAATACATTTATGTATTACATAAGATTCACCAAGCCTTAATTATATTTACCTATAACATGAACGCGAATGGAATTTGTAAGTCCCCGTGGCGTTGAACATGTATATACACCGGAGTCTTGAGTTTTAGCATAGTATATTGATAAACGATATTTCCAATCTCGTTCGGAAGATGCAATTGCCCAACCTTTAACAGAAAAATATTTTTTCCTCTATAACGTATATATACGTTATAATAATACGTAGAAAAATAATATTTGAAATTTTACTACACTTCTAGTAAAGTAGTACGATGGGTCAGAATGACAATGATATTTATTAAATAATGTAGTAAAAATATTTATATGATATTTCAAATATCTTACATGTATCATAAAAAATGTGCTATTTTGTACCAATTTTTATTACATTATTTCATAAATACCATTATCATTGTAGCGCATCGTACTACTTTACTAGAAGCATTATATCAGCATTATTTTTCAATACCCTAGTAGAAAAATAAATTGCCCAAATTGGACCCATATAGGACCTGTCTATTATGTAATGGTGTGCCTACACAGGCCCTTCCTAG
>JABFQA010002126.1:0-11908 GCA_022817065.1 Probaryconus sp. ZL-2020 | reverse complement strand
ATATATGAAAATAGAACATAATTGTTACAGGGGGAAAAATGAAATGATTTCGTAACATTGGTTACTGTATAAACTTAGTATTTTGACCCAATGATAATTAACAAACTGTGAATGAAATTAACTTCAAACAGTAAACGTCAATTATATTATTGGTTCACAATGCTATGTTTATACTGTAATTTTTTCGAGTGTAGTTAATTTCAAGTTTGTTAAATTTTTTAAAATAATGGTAATACAATATATATTATGTAAAAAAATCTACGATGTTTGACATTAAAGAGTTATTCATATCTCGTGCCCGTGTGAAATATGCTTTTGTTCGCACTAATGTGAAGAAGATAGGTTCATGCACCCAGTCATTAACTATTTTAAATTAAAATATCAGTATCCGATAATCCGATAAATTAAAATATTGTTATACGGTAATCCGATTTAGGAATTTCCAAAACAATAGTAATGAACTCACTAAATAATTGCGACATTATTGTTAAATTACGCAAAGGTATTTTGGATTCTTCCTTCCTTGCTCGTCCACACCAAGAAAATTCTGTCGCTGCTTCAAGTGAAAATGTTGCACGCAGAATATTTTTCGTCATATCTTCACACGAATTACCCCCCACAGCCTTCATGAAGACTACCTACAAACACATCGTAACACCATAAATGTAAATAAATAATACCATATTCTTAACTTAATGTTGCTGATGAATCAATGAAGCAGTTATAGTTTTATAAATATGATACATAAATAATAAATGAATCTTATAATAATATTCATTAAATTAACTCTATTGACTAATTTATTTACAATTATTTATAAGCAATAAAAAATACATTAAAATTATGAAAAAGTTAATTGAATCGAACAAAAAATCGTGTTAGTCAACAAAATTTATATTTACAAATAGTACTAGGCTAGTATAATTAAAAAAATAAATAAATAAATAATTTACACTAAATTATGAAGTAGAATTTCAGAACTGACCAGTTGTGAACACAAATCTTTGTTTTCTTTTATTTTTGATTCCAGGTCCTCCAATTCTTGTGAATGTTTCAAAGGAAAGTATTTTTCAATTTCGCCATATGGCAATGTCACACTTACAGTTTCTACAGATTTTTTTTCTTTTCTCCATAACCAAGTGGATATCTCCAACACCTCGTCCATTTTAACACACAGATTTGCGATGTCGTGGGCCATTTTGCTTATAACTGAAAATGAAATAATAATAAGTTTCGCAAAAGAACATTAGGTGCAACTTAGGCAGGAGCACGGAGAAAGAACATACACGCATGCATCTTCTTACATGTGTAGGGGCAGTCGGCGTAATTGTAACACCACAAATTTGTCCATCTAAATGCATGTTAATTATTTTGATTATAACATTAACCCTCCAGTACTCGCGTTGTTTTTAGTATCTTTGTTTATCAACAAAAACGACACTCGAACTTCTTTCTCTTGTTAGCGCGTAGCTAACAATGCGAGTGCTGGAGGGTTAAATCAACAATTACTACTCTACCTGTAATGTATCATTAACAAATTTGAAATTTAGTAATAATATAATAATAATATTGAGGTGTCACATTTACCCCAGTGTGCCACAATTACCCCGACTACCTCTATATATACAAGGTGTCCCATTTAACTTGACACATCGAAATAGCTCGATAAATATGCATCGTACAAAAAAATGTCCCAAATGAAAATATTATATTTTTCAAGGGGCCATTGACGTATGCGAAAATTAGCCCAACCTAAAAATAATTTGGGGAGAAGTGGGGGGTAAGTTAAAAATTTTAAATGGGATATTGTTAGCTGTTTTGACAGCTCGTCAACGCAACGTAGTGCGCACGTTACGCCGATAGATGGCGATGTTATACGACCGCTCGAATACGGGCTTCGAGCGCGCGAGTTCAGCCCCCGCGCCGATAGATGGCGAGCGCGAAATACGTCACACAGGATGACCGAGCGCCAAAAAGCTTATAAAGCTGGCGTTCGGACGCCACAGATCAGAGATTTTATCGGGATTCCCGAAGAGGTTAGCCACGGGCATCTCGTGTCTCTCCAGGTGATCTCAGCGGTAATCGCCGCATTTTTGTATACACGACCACAGGGCTTCCCTGTGATCGTTGTAAACTTTTTTTTGTCCACACTCACGCGTCGAGAACGACTGCAGGGCTTCCCTGTAGCCGTTCCTCCGGGTTTATTATTCGGTTTTTGTGCCGCGCCAGAGAACGACTCAGGGCTTCCCTCCCGAGTAAAAAAATTCGAGATAATTTTGTGATCACATTGGGATGGTCTCACGAATGCGACCCGATTTGATCACAATGTGATCATTCCGACGGATCATTATGTGATCACTTTAGGATGAGTTTAGTATCCAGACGAATGATGATTTTAAGGACATAGACGCATGTTAAGGACATAGACGCGTGATCATTATGTGATCACTTTAGGATCAGTTTAGGACCTGGACGCGTAATCATTTTCTGATCACTTTACGATCAGTTAAGGACCTAGACCCGTGATCATTATGTGAATACTTTAGGATCAGTTTAGCACCTGGACGCGTGATCATTTTCTGATCTCTTTAAGATCAGTTAAGGACCTAGACGCGTGATCATTTTCTGATCACTTTAAGATCAGTTAAGGGCATAGACGCGTGATCATTATGTGATCACTTTAGGATCAGTTTAGGACCTGGACGCGTGATCATTATGTGAATACTTTAGGATCACTTTAGCACCTAGACGCATGATCATTTTCTGATCACTTTAAGATCAGTTGAGGACCTAGACGCGTGATCATTTTCTGATCACTTTACGATCAGTTGAGGACATAGACGCGTGATCATTATGTGATAACTTTAGGATCAGTTTAGGACCTAGACGCGTGATCATTATGTGATCACTTTAAGATCAGTTGAGTACCTGGACGCATAATAATTTTCTGATGACTTTAGGATCAGATTAGGTGCTAAATACGTGATCGTTTTGTGATCACTTCAGCATCAGTTTATGACTTAAACGCCTGATCATTCTATGATCACTATAGGATCAGTTTATGACGTAGACGCGTGATTATTTTGCGATCACTTTATGATCAGTTTATGACCTAAACGCCTGATTATTATGTGATCACTTTAGGATCAGTTTATAACCTATACGCCTGATCATTATGTAATCACTTTAGGATCAGTTTAGGGCCTGGACGCGTGATCATTTTCTGATCAATTTAAGATCAGTTAATGACCTAGACGCGTGATCATTATGTGATCACTTTAGGATCAGTTTACGACCTAGACGCCTGATCATTATGTGATCACTTTAGGATCAGTTTATGACCTGGACGCGTAATCATTTTCTGATGACTTTAGGATCAGATTAGGTGCTAAATACGTGATCATTTTGTGATCACTTCAGCATCAGTTTATGACTTAAACGCCTGATCATTCTGTGATCACTTTAGGATCAGTTTATGACGTAGACGCGTGATTATTTTGGCATCACTTTAGGATCATTTTGGGATCTGGATGTATGATCATTTTAGGATAACTTCGGGATCTGGACGCGTGATCATTTTGTATTCACATTATGATCAGTTTAGGACCTGTAGTAGTGATTATTTCATCATTATTTTAGGATAAAAATGTTATCACTCTAGGATCTGAAATGGCTATGAAAATGAGATTGCAAAATTTTTTAATTAAAATTGCAATGATTACAATTAATTAATTAATTAATTAATTGAATTAATTAATTGAATTAATTAATTAATTTATTTCAATGAATTTGAATAAAACTTTTTAAATTCGAATTGTAACGAAACAAAAAATAATTATCATAATTATGTTAACAATTAAGTTTATAGCTTTCAAAAAATATCAAAGTCAAATTATTCCGAAAATCTCCGAAAAATACATAATTAATTTTAATGTATGTAAATGTTTCATGATTATTTATTAATTGTAAAGAAGATTTTTGGATAATTATTTTAATTTCTAAAAGTTAATTTTATCATCAATAACATAATTAAAGAATTTATAATTTGTTGAATTAGAATGAATTAAAAAAAAAAATTAATTTTATTCTATAATATTACAACCCGAATATTTTGCCAATGGAAAAATATTTACAAGTTACCTACCCGAGTTGAAGGAATTTTTTGATGTCATCCCGCCTAAATATGACATCAATCGAAATTCCAACTCGCGAAATTAAACGAGCTCTTGCACGTCACGTGTAACTTTATGTTTCGTTACACGAAACCGAAGAGCGTAGATAATCCTAACACCGGCATTGTCCGTACACTGATCGGCCTACTAACCAGTGTACTGACCATGGTTAGGTATCTTGCCTACCTTCCTGAAAAAGAATAATGTCTTCCTGAAAAAGGGATTTTTTTGATTTACATTTTCATTAACACCACAATTAAACTTTAATTACACTCTACATTGAATTTTTACATTTTAATTAATACAATGTTGAAACCAATTGCCCCTTTTCCATAAGACCCTACCTAACTGTGGGTTGCACCTCCGGAGACAACGTTTCAGCGATGGTCCCTTGATGAAAATAACCCCTCACCCTTCGCTAAATGTGCCCCCGCACCTACCGCGCGGTGCAAACCCTAACCCTATAAACTCCCGGACGATATTCGTCACCATGTGCCTATATGTTGAGGCTCCGCGCCACGAACACCGCTGGTGCCTATAGGGGCGAAAGTAAGGAAAAACTTTACCTAATGTAAAGCCATTACCAATCTCGGACTACACGAGATTGACCAAATCTTGAAACATGTGTAAGTTGTTACAACATGTTTCCCTACCCTAAACGATAGCTCAGAAATCTTGGGCAACGGCGGATGATTACGACGTTAAATGGCTAGTCCATTTAATGCGTCAATCACCAGCAACACCCAAAATACCAGCCAAAAAAAAAAACACGAGAACAAAACTTTTTGTTCTACATACATATAATTATAAAAATTGTACATTAAAATTGGTTGCTCGCTTCTGTGCCGTATTTATACGTTAAACAAAAATATTAATTTTCTTATAAGAACTCCGTTTCATTGGCATAAGCGAGCTATTTATAAGGGGTTCCGTTGGGGTGTGGGGGGAAAGAAAGATAGTGAGTGAATGATTGAGAGAATTTACTTATATGCCATTACAACAATTAATATAAATTATAAATTAACAATTTTTCCCGATTAAACACTTTGTGACATTCTTGGCAGAATTTGCGTTCTTTTGACTTTAAAATGTTTTGGAAATTCCTCTGGGACCCAAGCGAAATGATTTCATGACTTTATTTTTGAAAACTTAAATATTTTATAATCTTTGCCTGGCGAATGTGTGTGTGAACTTAGTCTTGGAATTGGAATTTTGCTTTTTTATACAGTCATTTTACAGTCATGTTTTACAGTCAAGTTTGAATGTTATGAAACATGGTGTCATGTATATTGCCTAAACATTTAAACAACTTGACACGTCTTACACTTATTTAAACAGCATGCCGCTGCTTTAATGTATCGTTCGACATAGGCTCTATCGTAGCCGATATTTTACATATACTAATGACACCCTTTTACAGGTACGAATAGTGTGCTAACCCCACGATTCCCGAGACATTGTGCAATGGAAAAGGGAGTGCTACCGCTAGATATGATATTATTATTCATATCGTAGACTATTCGTTATCCAACCGAGCAGTTTGATAACAGATCGAACGTCAGTTAACAAATGTCTCTTAACAAAAAAAAAATCCCAGTTGACTTTGTAATAGTATTTCAAAACACTAGATACTTTTCTGTAAAACATATGATTTATAACAAATATAATAAATAATGCACAGTTAAAATATTATGAGATATATCAACCTTTTGTCAACAAAATATTGTTTACAATGCGTGTAATCGTGTTTAACGTGTTTAACATATATTTTACTTTTTATTGAAGTATACTTAGTGGAACTTTGATAATAATCTGAATTAAATTAAATAAATCAGATATTTTCTATTTTTTTTTTTTTTAATAATGATTTTTATAAATCCTATTACATACAGTGGGGATTCGACTGATAGTCGAAAGTGTTAATGCGTAATCATCACCTTATCAATACCTAAAATACCATCCAATAAAGAAAATATACATGCAACTGTAAAAGTTTTACATAAAAATTGGTAGCTCGCTTTAATGTCATATTGAATAAAAAAGTTAATTGTCCGATAGAAACTCTTCTACGTTCACAGAAGCGGGCTATTTACACAAGAGAGATAGAGTTAGTTACTTATCTGATTCTTGGAAACATTCTGGGAACCGTTAAGTAGTGATAACAAATTGTGTCTTGGGGAGTTGGCAAGCTTATTTTTCTTACTTTTCTTGTTCGAAACCAAATTTTAGTAGTATACAATTTCAAAAGATCTTCTTATTCGCATTAGTTTATTTATATGAAAATATTATGAGTAAATTTTTTGAATTTATTTAATTTAATTTAATTTAATTTAATGTAATTTTCATATAAATGTAAGCCTCCACGCCACGTCAAGGCTGCGAATATGTGGAGGTTTCTTTTGAGGAGAAAATAATTAATATTATATTTAAATTTTTTTTCATATTTTCATATATAATATTAATTGTTCATAGAGATAAACATTATTGAATATTTTACTACAAATGTTTTAAAATGTTCAATATTATTTTTCTTTATGTTAAAGAACCTTTTTAAATAATTTATTGGGATTTGGTTTTAGATGGGTATAAATGAAACTATTTCAAGCCAATTCCCTATAAACGAGTTAATTAACTGTTATATGCTGAAATAGCACAGATCAACACCAATAAGGTTACTCGAACGCCGAAAGTACGTTTGCAATAAACACGCATCACTTTGGAGGGACGAATCTTGGTAATTTTTTTTTGTTTGAGCTAGACTAACCTATCTGTGACCTATTATGGTTAGGCTCGTTTATACAGTTTTGTTATGCCATAGCTTTGCATATTTGTATACTCTGTTCGTCCCTATCAGCTTATAATTTTGTTAAAGGAGTGCGGGAGTGTTTCAGCATGAAACAGTTAAAAATCTCTGTGCAATTGTGTACTATTTAACGTGTTAATTTAGCCATAGTAATTATTAAAGGTCACATTTTAAGATGATTTCTCATTTTGGTTTTATAATCTCAAACCTATTTATAATAATGCTGGCAATTTTAAAAATTTTAATTTTTGTTGGATTATTATTAAATCTATAATTCATTAGTAATTTATTCAACACTAATAATTTTTGTTGTTTCAACAACAAATATTGAGTCATTTGATATTTTAATCAAAAAGCATATCGAGAATTCATCAGTAACATTTATTATAGTGTATTCGTTAGTTTCGTAGCATTGGTGAATTTGTTTTATTTCATAATTTATATCTGATGTAATGAACATATTTGAATAAGTAAATTTTTTTACAATTGCATAATGGTTATCTTGGCAGTTATCTGTTTGTAAACAAATATTATTACAATAACATTCTTTTATTTTTATAAAATGTTCAATGATACCGAAATACATCGTATCATTATTAAAGAACTTAATGCATGTGGAATTATTTTTTACTTTTCTTTTATAAGACGATGAATTATAAATAATTTCATTTTTCTTTAAACCGAAGAATGTTTCAAAACTTTTGTATCTAATATTGTGTAGATTTAAAACATTAACAATTAATTCTGGAACATTTGTTAATTTTGTGTGCGATCCAATTGAAAATAACGAATCAGATATATAGTTTTGTTTTCTTCTAATGTTAGGTTTTGTTATTTTATCACAGAAATAGTATGCTGAAGTGCCTTGTTTAAGGTAATGAATCTTGAAACTTTCAAAACCGATAAATGTTGAAGCAGCTGACATTACCTGTAAACTAGCGTGGTTTGTTCCATGAACAAAATTCCTTAATTGACCATTTAGATCTTCAAATATGAAACAATTTGTTACAAATAATGGACCAAAGTTTTTAACGTTTTCACATAAGTGCAACAATTGGTGAATATTTGGAACCATTGCACCTTCACCATATAATAACTGAAATTTCATTACAAATAAATTTAATAAATTTTCAGCTTGTTCTAAATCTTCATGAGAAATGCTGTTTTGATTTAATAAATAAATAGCAAGGACTAAAAGTTTAAGGTGCTCGAGATATATTGGATCTAGTAAATCTGATAATATTGGTATTAAATATACTAAAAGAATATATTTTAATTCTGATCCTTTGTAGTAAGGCAAATCATTTATACTTTTTGGAAATCTTTTAATAAATGATGGAGGTAATATTTCAGACAAGCGCTGGTTAACTATATCTTTTGCGTGTGAAAGTGACCATGGTTCATTATGATACTTGGAATCAAATAATAATTTTAAAAGATATTTTGTAACACCTAAATATACGCAATGTAATTCATCAACTACTGTAGTTTTGATGAAATCAAAGACAATAATACTAAGAGTTGTTGGTCCTTTAATACCTTTTTCTATAGTACCATTATTTAATGCATTAATTGCATCTTTTTTGGTTTCATCAGTAGTTCTTAATTCTGCATTGTTATCAGTGTATACGTGTTTGCCGTTTATATGTTCCCCTTTTGATTTGCACTTAGGACAGCCATAAAAACCATTATAATTTTTCATATTAAAAAATAATGCTTTTGCTGGTAAATCGCAAGTTCCACAAATAATTAAACCTTTTGTGTGATGAACTACATTTCCTATTAATATGTTAATACCATTGTACAATTTTTTTAAATCATCAACAAAACTATTCATAAATAAATTTGGAATAGGTTTTTTTTCTCCAAACCATAAACCTGCAAGGATAACGTTTTCTTTTTTTTTCCTTAAATGCGGTGGTAATTCGTTAATCGTTAAATAAAAAGGCCACATGTTGTATTTTGATGATTTAAATACTTTAACACCATCAGTGTTCCATGTAAATGAGATATTGTTTGGATCAAATAAAATATTACCTGGTTGACTTAGATTTTTGTAAACTTCTCCATCATATATATCTTCATAATTTTCAATATTTACTTTCTGTCTCGTAAATCGGTAATTTATATTATCTAAAAATGAAGATCTATTATATAATTTTTCCAATTGCTTTAAAATTGACATTTTTAAGAAAAAGTTTATACCGACATTACCACAAGTATCACAAATGGAATTAGCATTGTCTAAATTTTTACTACATCCTGCGCAATAAAATATTCGTTCTAAAGGACATTCAAATTTGGATAAGTACTTTTTGAATTTGTATAATGTTTTTATGCATTTATTAGGGACTGCGCAGAAATTGAAAATTAATTGTAAAAGATCTGTTAGACAACTACTGGACAATTTGTGACGGACCATAAAAGTTATTATACAAATAATACTTTCCGCAATTGTTAATGGAGAACCATCATAAAGATTTTCATTCATTTCATCATCATCAAATCCTGAAAAATCATTATATTCGTCATTCTCCTCCTGTTCAGAGTCTGAATCTGTGGTATCTGTTGTACATTCAGATTCAGACGTGTCCGAAGTGGAATTGTTGGTATTATCGTCATCGATGCAAGTATTCCCGTTTTCACTAATTACAAAACATGAATAACGAATATAAATTAAGGAAGAAAGTAACTCAAATCTAAAGTCAAGCAAGTTATCCCGATAGAACATACATATCTTATACGTATAATATACATATATATACGTATATTATACATATAAGAGCTAAATAACAGTTAAATGTCCATCTAATATACGTATAATATATGCATTGTTCTATTAGGGTATTATTTATTAATAAAAAACATTTTTGTACCGGCCGCGGACCGAAGTGGAACTAACCTATGAAATGCCAATTTTTGAAATTACATTTTCTGATTACTAAAATATCCTTGATGGAACACAACATATATTAGGGGAAGACCGTGTAATTTTAACCCCCGAAAATTGGCGCATCCTTGTTGAAATATACTGCGGGTCAGTTTATTTTGAGAGGTCCAAATTAAACGGTCTTCCCCTATATGTATATCATACGTACAATAGACAGGCATTTAGTTCATATACGTATAATATATGTATATAATATACATATAAAATACTTATATTCAATTGGGGTATAGTTATTTCGTATTTAGCATAAAAAATCTATAAGAATCGAGTAATTTCACCGTGTTACCAAACACTTATTGCCTCATGTTATTAGATAAACATATTTAATTCGATACATAAATATGATTTAAAAGTGAGACCTTAACCCATTATACATGGAAGCTTTTCCCCACCTAACGCTATTTCCTATCATTTGCTGTACCCCCACGACAAGCTGTTCGTGCCGTCTCGTGCCGCGGCATGTATAATGGGTTAAATGCGTATAGATTTGTCATAAATTATTAAAAAAATAATTGAATAATAAATACAATGAATATGTAAATATGTAAAGAAAGAAGGATAATATTCTGTAACAACTATTAAATTTCATTTTGAGTTTTCATAACCGTTAATTTTGCGGTCTTTACTACACGGTAAAAATTGTACACTACTGGTTACACTGCAGCAAACGACTGAGTAGTGTGCCAAAGGATAGAACATTGTAAACTTCGAGGTTAGACAAAGAAAACTGACAGAAACTTTTTTCTTTGTTTAACCTTAAAGTTCATAATGTTCTATTCTTTGGCACACTACTCAGTCTTTTGCTGCAGAGTAACCAGTAGTGTACAATTTTTACCGTGTACTTAAAGTCCTACACTGTAGCCTATTTAAACCACCTATTAATCCAGTACTGAATAAGTCCAACAATTTTTTTAATAATCAATATAGCCAAGCTTTATTGACACATTACAATAGGCTATAAGCCTGAAATTAAATTAAAAAATAAAATATTGCTAATTTCAATGATTAATATTTTTAATTTATTTAAAACTTCTGTTTTAACTTATTTCTTAATTTTAAATATGACTATCTCGCAAATACCACCTTAAGTATTATATTTTAATTTTCCAGTAAAATAGTTTTCTATTTTTATAATCGCAATATTACAATAAAAAATTATGTTAATAAATGTAACCCAAATAGTGTCTTAAGCATTTTTAATTTATTAAATTAAGATTAATAATCTGGTTAAAACCATTAGATCATTTTTGTCCCAAATATCGCTTTTTTAATAGCAACGCAAAGTTGCCATAACATGATCCATCATTACTGTCAGGGAATAAAATCGAAACCGAAACCAAAACTGAAACTGAAACTGATATTTTTTAACTAAGGAAATCCAATAGCTAAAACCTAATGTAAATGTTTTCAGCTTTTAATCGGTTTTATTTTATTCATTTTCACATGGAATTTCCATACAAAAATTTTAAAAATGAAAGGAAATTTTTGTAATTTAACATCATTTTATAGGTTGGGGGGTTCCGAAATATAAATTTGGCTAATTAACCGTAAGTTTCCGTTACTTATCTGTTAGTTTTACATAAGATTATCTGGAGAAGAAAAAGTTACGTTTATCTAATGAACTACTTCAAGTATGTCTTGTTATTAACTAGAGCAAAAAATCTTGGAAGTAACTTAGGAAATACTTGTAAGTAGAAATAGAGAATGAATTAAAGAACTTTAACTCATGTAATACCTATGAATTTCTATTGAATTTGTCATACTAAAATTGCAAGTTAAAGTACCGTAAATGTTATATTGGCAACACTGCGTTGCATTGTGTGTTGTACAAGGGCACCCGGCCCATGCAAGTAGACAATAAACGACATTATTATTTCAATTCGTGAGATTATTTAATGATTCCTGTCTTGATATAACATGGTGTCAGGAGTGGTACAACCATAAAGTGTATAATAAAGTTTGATGAATTGAATTTTCTTCTGA
>JABFQA010002125.1:0-11911 GCA_022817065.1 Probaryconus sp. ZL-2020 | reverse complement strand
GTGAAAATGTAAAAGACTTATTAGACATTTTCAGATATACTTCGTAAATTTTCGTATACAGTATTGTAAAATTTGTAAACTGAGTCTGCCAGACCCATAACAACAAGGAAGCTGGAATGGTCTTTGTTTATGTAAGACAAAGATATTAGAAAATAGTTTAACGTCATAGGGGTAATATAATTTTCTCAGTGTATGATTGTTTGATTGATAAATCATTTTTTTTTTTTTTATAAAATATATGTATTGATACAATGTAAAAAATATAAACTATACCCGAATTTTACCATGAATTAAATTTTGTTTTCATCATACACACAGAAAAATGTTACCTTTAATTTAAACATAATTCTGGCCAAGCAGACATACAATTCAAACTAAAAAAAAGTGCTGGAAAATGCAGAAAAAATTACCATAAAAATAGTAAGTTTTCTGATAATTGTTGAAATAATTATGTGTTCTTAAAAAAATTTACTATTTTTATGGTAATTTTTTCAGATTTGTTCAGCACTTTTTTTTTAGTGTGGTTTATAAGTCTGCTTTGCCAGGATTATGGTAAAATTTACATTAGATTTTTCTGTGTGTATGTTAAATTATAACATATAATTTAACACTTAACATGTAATTATTACATTTAACATGTAATAATACCAATTACTTATTTAAACATTAACCCATTTAAAATACATTTTTCTTGACGGTCTCACAGACCGTTCTCACGAGTTAAGGGTTAATATCAGGAAAAAATTTATGTTATATAAATAATGTCAAAAACATGCCATAAAAACATATTTTTAAACATAAAAAAATATCGGTACCATTTCTTGTTAACCCTAGAACCAACATCGTGTTTTTGGTATCCTTGTCTGACGTTTATAAACTGATATAAACATATAACTCTGATATGATTTTCTCTCAGAACATTTGAACCCCGTTGTTGGTTCCAGGGTTAAAGTCCTAAAAATCTAGGATTTTAATTTTTCAT
Organism: Probaryconus sp. ZL-2020; assembly: GCA_022817065.1. Taxonomy (NCBI): domain Eukaryota; kingdom Metazoa; phylum Arthropoda; class Insecta; order Hymenoptera; family Scelionidae; genus Probaryconus; species Probaryconus sp. ZL-2020. The sequence goes on along the minus strand of JABFQA010002125.1, from coordinate 10,929 downwards.
CCTCGATAATTTTATGTTAAAAACAAAATCTGTACAATTACGCTAATAAATGTTTCGGTCGATCTGACCAAACCCTCGTCCCTTCGAATGCATTTTTTAATCTTAAATGTGGCACCAAATGAAATTTTAAACTGGGGTATATTGTTCGGAAGACTTGAAACTATATTTATGTGACCCGAAATATGTTCTGGAATAAGAAAAGTGGCCAAAAAATACGAAAACTAAAAAGAGCGGGAAAAAAACTGATGCACGCCAATTTGCAAGTTAAAAGTCTAATGACGTTCCAATACCGGTCACCAGTGTAGTTTGAAATAATTCAAAGAAACATGCACAATTGTAATGGAGAATTGTTTGCCATTAATTTTCTTCAAATATTGATTTTTCAAATCTTCAGATGATTCCGAACTAACATTAAGTAAAAATCATCATAATTCATAGTTTTTGAAACACATCCAACCAAACATAAATTTTGTCCAGACGCTTTGAATGTACTTGTCAGTTTATCTTGCCATCTCAGTGAACCCTAATAGAGAAGACTGTTGAAATGCTGGAAGGCAATGTATCGATACGTATGGTATTGCACTAACTAGTCAAAATTATGAAGAACTAGTTAGAAACTGTCTATTTACAAATCAACGTCTCACACATGCCTAGAAAAAATTGGATGAGTAAAACAGGAAAATTTTTGTTAAATTAAGATAATACATAATTTAATTATAAAAACACATTAACTATTATTAGCAAATAAATAACATTATATAATAAATAACATTATTGTATAATATATTTACTATTTACTGATTAAGTAGAATACTGTCATCTACACTCTAACCTTATTCCTGACACATGTATACAACACAAAGAAAAATCTAATGCTAATATATGGCGCACGCATACACCTTCACCCCCCCCCCAACAGTATCACATAGGCAGTCGTAGACGGTTTCTACTGAATCAGTTAAATATGATAAAATATTAATTCTAAAATAAAATATTAATTTTTTTTTATTTATTTTTTAAAAATAAATAATTCGTATAATAATATATCGTATATATTAAAACAAATTTCTTGTGTATCTTTTTACATTATTGCTATGAACGAATTTGTATGAAGGATGGGTACAAGGAATTTGAATATAGACGGTTTGAAGCTGGTGACAAAATTTACCGCATATTTATTTTTTCGCGTATTTTGTTAGGCGAATCTAGACTGGTTTACCTTTTTTAGTCCCTTATTAAGTACTTGTAAGTTTTATCTATACAAGTCCATCTTTCTAAAAAAGATAAGAGCCTTGTATAAATAAGAGAATGCTTATTTAAATTTCTAGTTGGTCAGTTAAAATTCAGGTTTGATCCTAGCGACTCTTTTGAATTGTTTAAAAAAGTGTAGGCAGCAATTTTTCATAAGAATTGTGCGTAGTTCTTTTTGTAATTATCCTAAATATAATTTTCAGGAGATCACCACATCACTACAGCGTGGATTGTGCCAGAGCACACAAGGGCCTCTTTTTAGGGATTCTAATGCTGGTCTTAACAATAATATCCCTTATTCTTTTCTTCGTACTAATTTCTCGACCAGAACTAGTAAGTCTGGCGGTAACTGAAGTAAATTTAGTTGAATTAACTTTGTACGGTATGTCGACACTGGCAACTCTTGGTGGAATGATTCAGATGCGCAAACTGCGATACGACGGTGGAAGGAATTTACAGTTAGATAACATATTGCTGGTTGCAGCACAAACAGGCCTCTTTATTTACTCGACGTTTACCATAATCGGTGGCCACTTCACCTTGGAAAAAGACACCGTGCTTGTACTGGTTACGGCCCTTGCCAGTGTTCTGCAAACCACTTGCCAGACCATTTTCATTCTCGACGCGTCTAGACGGTCTGTTGCCACCACGGAACAGGTCCGCAGGAAACCAGGTCGCGAGCTGGTGACCTTCCTGTTGGTCACCAACTTGGGTATGTGGGCCATAAATACTCTGGAAAAGTCCAGAGCCGAATCTCATCCGGTGCAATTACACTTTTATGGACTTTGGGCCTGGACCATTATTACTCACGTCTCCATGCCCCTAGCCATTTTTTACAGATTCCACAGCACTGTTTGTCTCTGCGAGATATGGAAGAGAGCTTACAAAGTTAAACCTACTTACATGTGACGACGTTTGGCCGCCTCCACTAGTCACTCGACCGATTGTTCCGATCATACAGCGCCTTCCAACCGACGACTGCGTCCTATTTATTTAAGTAATAGACTCGCCTGTATTACCGAAAATGATCCCACCTACTTCATATAATATATTAGAAAGTCAAGTTACAAAAATGACTGTGACTATTGTCAATGAAAGAAGAGTTAGCATATTGTGTCAGAAAAAACATGACCAAAAATCACAAGATAAGATTTCAGATTTAATATAGAACTTTAAAGCTTTTTTATAATATTTACTGGTAATGGACTGTAATAGTTACAGTCTATGTGGAAAATGGTTTATATATGATAATGATAATTATTGCATTTTAGTCAAAATAGTTAAAATTGTTTTCAGTGTCTGCAGTCGCGCTACGAATATATTGTTGATGAAATGCTGTCAGCCCTTGTGCGGACTACAAGTATTGTAAAATTATTCTCTTGAATCCAACGGCGGATTAACACATCGATTACTGTAAAGAACTCATCTTATTATTCACGAGAAAGAAAATTTTTATACATAATTACTTCAATTACTTGACTGAATAAAATATCAATATTAACTGTAAATTCCCCGAAAGGACAACACATTTATTATACGTATATTATACGAATATATATCTGTTAAATATATACATAATACAAATTTGTGTTCTACAGGGACGTGATTGTTTTGTAGAACACTTATTCATTTATTAAATAAAGAAAAGTCAAGAAATTGAAATTATTACTGAATTCAGATATTTTTAGTGTGAATTTTGTTACCACTGAGGTACTTTTACAATATAACTGGAGGGGCTTTACTAGATCGATCTTACAAGTATTTTCTGCCATGAAATACAAAACAAATGCCTGTGGTCTGAACACATTTTTGTGGCATTCTCTTAATAATGTATTCGCAGTTTCACTGCAACACCGTTGTGCTACTTGTGTAGAAAACGATGTTCACTGTGAGATCTTTAGTTAATCTAGATCTTAAATAAAAGGAATCAATAAACTTTTCAGATTCAGAAAAATAAAGAATTTAGAAATTTTATGATATTTAGTTAGGGAGAATTAAAAATAAACTATAGATGATGTACAGGAGTATTTATAACATCATATAATTACTAGCCGTACTAATTTGATCCCAAGGTTCTCATGATAAATGATATACTTCTTATTATGTAATTATAATAATTACAAAAAAGAAGCAGTACTTGACAATTTTTCAATATTTTTCATAGGTCACAAATTTAGAATTTAAAGAAAAGACTTGTAATTTGAATACAAAAGTATATTTCTGCCAAGGGCACCATCGGCGTCCGAGGTCTGAACGCTATTTTTTCTAACGAGGATAGTGGGAAAAAACAATTATCGCATGAAGTCTACACTGAAAAAAATATAAAATTACATTATTTAACATGTAATCTAGTTGCCATCAGATAACGTGTAATTTTAAAAATATGATGTAAAAATATACTTACAGTGTAAACATAACCTGCAAAATTCACAAGGCAAGTCATAAGGCAACTGATAGACGGCAAAGACACGATAAATGTATTTAACGAAGTGAAAATTACACAATGAATGGAAAAATTACACGAATCATGTTCTTCCACATTTAATATGTAACATTCACACATGATTTGGAAAAATATATAATATCAATGTATTATTACAACTACCCGAGTGGAAATTTGCCCTAGCAAGTAGATAGGCACTGGCCAGTCTACAAGTCACTTACAAGTAAGTCTAGCGAGTTACTTACAAGTAATGTAACCGGTGTGCCTTGCTAGTCACTCGCTAGTCTAACTTGCGAGAAAAATTAAAAATAAATTTTATATATATAATATGTTCTTTTCTAAATATTTATTCTATACGTTTATTCTTTTATGTTGTTAACTTATTTATTTAATTATATACACCTAATTTATTCGCTGAAAAAACTCGTTGATACTAACATTTGAACGATGTCCTCAAGTGCCAACTCGATAGTCCTATACCCACTCAGCCATTGAAGGATTTTCAATGGACAGTATAAATTGGGGTTTATATATGATAACTTTCATTCTAGTTTCGCTCACCAGAAACTAGTAAGGCACTAGTTTAACAGATTATTTTTAGAAAAACGTAAATAAGTATTTCACGAGTTGGACTAGAATAGCGAAACTCGTGAGTGCCATGTTATAAACTGACCAGTTTCACTATCAATTTCTAACTTGCAAAATACTGGTAAGTGCCATACTAGTGCTAGCGTTTGACTAGCGTCATTTCTACTCGGGTATAGTGTAATTTTACACCATATCTGTAGTAAAACAGCATGTAATTTTGCATTTCTTTTTCTCAGTGTATGGTTTACCCACGTGTTATCGTTGCTATGTGTTGGTATTTATTTATAAAACCTAACAACGAATTCAAACATAAATCGTCATACATTTTAACAATTAGTGCTTTTGTGTTGTTCCGTATGTGAGGGACCACGCGTAAGGAAAATTGAGTAGCACCGATCAGTAAAATAATTATAGCTATATTGGGGTCCGTTCAGTTAAGTAGGTAACGCTACCGGACTCTCCCCTATACTTAAGGGAAGGATTTTGGTCTTAAAAATTTTTTTCTATTTTTTTTTCATTTTTGATATCTTTGAAATGTCTAGAATCTAGATTAACCCATTAACGCCCATGGCTCGCACAGCGATAATAGCCCGAAACTAAATACGGGATTCACAGCATAGCCAAAAATAAACTTACTCGTATTTTTTTATTTTTAAATTCCATTTGTTTAAACATTAATTGTTTAAACAATTGACATTTGCAAAAACTGACAACGCCAATCGATTTTATGTGACAATAAAATACCTTTTTACTCTTATCACTTTTTCGCTCCGACCAATTGTTTATCGTCAAATTAATTGTTAAACAAATAGATTGCAAAAAGTGACTTCGGCCCATGGTCAGGGCATCGCAAAAATAATCAAAGTGAAGACGGGATCCACAGCATAGTAAAAAATAAACTTACCCGTGTTTTTTTATTTTTAAATTCCATTCGTTTAAACTCTAATTGTTTAAACAATTTGTTTAAATAATTGAAATTTGCAAAATCTGACAAAGCCAGTCGATTCTACGTGATAATAAAATAACTTTTTACTCTTATAACTTTTTCGCCCCGACCAATTGTTTATCGTCAAATTAATTGTTAATTAATTTGAAAATTGCAAATTTGCAAATTTCAATTGTTTAAACAATTCGTTTAAACAATTAGTGTTTAAACAAATGGAATTTAAAAATAAAAAAACACGGGTAAGTTTATTTTTTGCTATGCTGTGGATCCCGTCTTCACTTTGATTATTTTTGCGATGCCCAGACCATGGGCCGAAGCCACTTTTTGCAACCTATTTGTTTATCAATTAATTGGACGATGAACAATTGGTCGGAGCGATAAATTGATAAGAGTAAAAAGTTATTTTATTGTCACATAGAATCGATTGGCGTTGTCAGTTATTGCAACTTTCAATTGTTTAAACAATTTATCTTAACAATTACTGTTTAAACAAATGGATTTTAAAAATAAAAAAAATACGGGTAAGTTTATTTTTGGCTATGCTGTGAATCCCGTATTTAGTTTCGGTCTATTATCGCTGTGCGAGTCATGGGCGTTAATGGGTTAAAACGACACACAATTTTGGTAAAAATGAGAAAACATCACGGACTGGTGTCACCGATAAGCCGCAGGTTCATTTCTCCCACAACGGTCCAAAAGATCCAGGTAAACATAAATTTAGGGTTTCATATTCATTTTCAGTTATCGATGTTTATGATAATCCCGTTAGCAAGACCAAAGGACAATGTTTTCCATATGAGAGAAAATACAGTTCGAATGTGAATGGAAGCGATGAGAGTGAATGTAACAACAGAAAGGTCATTAAATTTATAGCTGATTCGGGAGCTACAGATCATTTCGTAAATTAAAATGAAATTATGTGCGATTATAAAACATCCGAGGTTAAAATAATTAAGAGCGCAAATGTAGATGAGAATGCAGATATATCGGCAAAAGGGATAGAGACAGTACGAGTGCTGACGAGTGATATGAATGAAAATAGTTTCTTGATTTAAACAAAGTAATTTATTTAGAATCCTTTTCAGAAAATGTGTTATAGTTGAGACGTTTTGCGGACACCGGATACATTATTAAATTGGACGATGAACGTCTAGAAATTGTTGACCCCAAAACTGAAGAGATTATCGCTAAGGGAAATTATGATAAACCATATTAGATCGTTGAATTTCAGGTTAAAGACAAAAATGACGAGAGTTTTCCAAGGGCACTAGACGCTGGCTTGCATAGGTTTAACAACGACTCGAGAAACGTTGACTTTCATATTCCAGACTCGATCATGGGAAAAGAGGATGACGATAAGATCGTAATTCACACGACAGAAGACGAGCGCAGCTAATCTGTTCCAGATAAAATAAGTGAAGAAAACAAAACGATAACCAAAGAAATAAACATCCAGAATGAATCTGGAAATAAAAAGGAGAGCAACGGAATCAACTTAGAAACGATTGATCAGACAGGGTCTTTCATCGATAAATTATTTACAACAGGTGCAAAAGTTATGGAAGAATAAAAAAGCCTTAGCGAGCATAGATTTTAAAAATGCTTATCTAAAGTGTGAAGTCTGTCCTATAAGCAAACTGAGAAAACTGCCTTACAAAGCGAGAGATCAAGAGCGACAAGACCTTTACAGGTAATACATTCCGATGTAAAGGGAAAGATATCTCTACACTGAAAAAAAATTCAACCGATACAAGTAAAATTTTATCTAAAATAGGTAAACTGTTTAGTTGGTATTCGTACAACTAAACAGTTTGGCTATTCTAGGCGATCGTTTGACTATTTCTGGTTCACAATTGGAACAATTGGAACAATGGAAAGTTAATGTAGTTATAATTTCTTACTAATCTAACCTACAATGACAGATAAATGTGTTAACCTATTTGAGTGAATCAATTTTTTTCAGTGCAGCTACCAATCCACATGCGTACCAATACATATCGGTCTTGATAGACGACTTCTCACGTCTGGCACTCGCGTACCCAGTGAAAACTAAAGACGAGATTGTTCACTGTCTAGAACAGTTCATTAAAAGTGCCAAAAACATATTGGGGTCAGACAACAAAGTTTGCTACTTGCGTAGTGATCAAGGAACTGAACACATGGGAGGCTATACGAGAGAAGTTCTTGAACGAGAGAAAATAGAATATCAGACGGCTTGCCCAGATACACCGCAGCATAACGGAGTTGCTGAACGGATTAACCAAACCATTCAAGGGAAAGTGAGAGCTCATTTGTTCGACACTAGGCTACTCTTAAATATGTGGGATCTCGCATTGGGAGCAGCGGTGCATGTGTACATCGTACCCCACACAGATCCATAGAATATCAAACACCGATATCGAAATTTGCCCCTGAACATGAATACGATGTGAATAGATTGAAACGTTTTGGATGTGTGGCATACTGAAATGTGACTTGGAAACCAAGTTCCAAATTCTCCGCCAGAGCAATGCGAGGGATTCTGGTGGGATATAAACACTCTGGATATCTATTCTTAAACACAGAATCAGGTAAGTTTTTCGAATCGCGAAATGTTCGATTCAACGAGAGACTAGTTTATGGGAACAAATTTAACAAAGACTCAATTCAGTCATGGCCCTTGGCATCCGACCAAATAAATCTTGAAGGTTGGTTCAATGATTTTGAAGAGTGCAAGACTTCAGACGAAAACAAAGAAACTGAACTAATTAAAACGAGCGAACAGGAAAAGAAAAAGAAAAGAGCAAGACCACGTAAAACGCGTTTGGAAACGGAGGGAGAGAACAATTTTAAAATAAGCAAAAAGACAGGCACGAGTGCGACGAGAGACTCCTATCAGACAAGAAGTAGAAAACTAAAGGATACAAGTTTTGGTCACTCGATATGACCAAGAAATACAAATTCCCTCAGATCTAAGAAGAAGCAGATGTGACAACAAGCAAACACGAAGACGAACTACTACAAGTATTCTTCGCAGATTTAAACAATGACCCTCAAACCTATAAGCAAGCATAAGTAATCCAAAGACAAGAAAGAGTGGATAGAAGCGATCAACGAGGAAATGAATTCAATGGTAGAAAACCGTGTGTGGACAATGGTGGATCGGCCACAAGTGGATAGCAGAGGAAAACGCCCCAACGTTCTGGACACTAAATGGGTTTTTAAAAGGAAAACCGAAACTGATGGGAAAACAAAATACAAAGCGAGATTGGTAATACGTGGCTTCAAAGACAAAAACCCTTATGACCTCAAGGAAATATACGCGCCGGTGTCTAGGTTGGCGTGGTAAGAGCCGTTTTGGCTACTATCAATTATGAAGGGCTTCACGTGTTCCAACTGGACGTGAAAACAGCCTTTTTAAATGGTGATATTGATGAGGAAATATTTCAGGAAATTCCAGAAGGAGTGTATACGAGAGAAAATACGGAAAAAAAAAAAAATTATGAAAATTGCAAAAAACAATGTATGGTCTGAAAATAAGCCCTAAGCGATGGAATCAGAAATTCACGAGCGTTGCAAGGTCTGTTGGCCTAAACAACGATGACAATGTCTCTTCACCCTAAATGAAAAGAGCATTACAATAATCTTGTTGATATACGTGGACGACATACTTTTGGCAGGTAACAGCAAACAGAAATTAGAAGAAATTAAAGCAATGCTGATGAAAGCGTTCAACATGTCAGACCTGGGAGAATCCAAAAGATTTTTGGCTATAGAGATCATCAGGAATGAAAAGACACGAGTGATGAAATTGACAAAAACCTCCTTCATAAATAAAATTTTGAAAAATTTGGTTTTGACAAGGAACATGCCAGTGGTCAACAGTTTGACCAGGAGCACTCCAATGGTCATTAGGCAAGTATCTAATAAAGAGCGAAGTGATCGAGAGACAAACATGACAAACGAGAGTATAGAAATGAGCGTTGATTTAGTAAATGTTCCCTATAGAGAGATGATGGGAAGCTTACTATACCTGGCAGGTTCCACGGGACCTGATATAGCGTAAGCAACCAACGTACTAAGCAGACACCAAATAGAACCTACCGAGAACGAATGGAAATTAAGTGGAAAGTGTGTTCCAATATATTAAAGGTACCACAACGATGGGCCTGAGATATTTGGGAAAACGTGCGGATTTAATAGCCTTTTCAGGCGCGAGATTTGCAAACTGCAAAATCTCCATCTCCATAGGAGGATACATAATTAAGCTGTATGGTGACACAATTGCCTGGAGAGCTCATAAACAGAATTATGTAGCCTTGTCGACATTTGAAGCAGAGTACGTCGCCACGAGCCAAGCTTGTCAAGAGGTGGTGTCACTGGAGAAGTCCTTATCGCGAATCTCTGATAAAAGATTTCTGCCTGCTGAAGTCAGGTGGACAATCGAGAAGCAGGAATATGTGCCAAATCCATTGGAAGCAATAAGCTACGTCACATGGCCGAAATTCACAAAGATTATGTCAAAGAGTACGTCAAATTCAATAGAGTGACTGTCGAATGGGTGTCAACTAAGGGACAGCTGGCGGGTATTATGACGAAACCACTGAGCTCCGAGACACATTGCCTTTTGCGCGACAAAATTCTTACTTATGAGTATTAACTGTTAGAATAAACCCAAATTTAGTTCAGTACGAGTGCAAAACTGTAATTTGATTACGATGAACGAGGGATCAAACAATCGAAATTTAATTTAAAAGAGTGACTAAATTTTTGGCAAAAGTTTAACCCTGTTTTGTATTTTTCAGAAGACGAGAGAAACTAGGAACGAGTGATTTGGAAAAACCTGAACGAGTGATGTAAACCTGCACAAGCACTATTACACGAAGCGAACCCAAAAATTTCATGATGAGAATCATAAATATGCATCTAACTGGTCATAATTGGAAATGAAGAAATGAGTAGAGATCTAATAAGTAAAGATTCAAAGTTCTGGTATATGCGTTAACGTAAAATTGATTATTAGAATTTTTAAAGTAATTACGATCAAGAAAGCAGAATTATTGTAACTTTTGTTTTGATTAACATATTGTATGGATAAAATAGATTCAAAGCTCGGGAGAGAGTGTTGAAATTTGATCGAAGCGCGGGACTAGCAGTCTGTAGTGGGACTGTGTCCCAGCGCATACGACGCGTGGCTTTAATTGTTGGAATCGCCGACGTGCACGTGCAAGAATGTCTAGTATTAAATAATAAAGATTGAGTTTGATATAATTAGTTAATCATTTTCTTCTTCCTTAACCTGATAAATTCAATAATAAGATTACAAAAACAATTTTTTAATACCTTGGAAATAGTTAACCAACCAGCTACAGGTCATCACTTCGAACTGTACCTGTATAATGTGTAATAAAAGCGTCTCCCAGAAATTGGGAAGGGGTGAATTTGCAGAGAATATGATAATATATATAAATATTTTAATTTTCTTTATCAAAATTTCAGCAATCGGAAAATTTCTTGAGAATTCATTTAATAAAAATTATTTTTACGATTACTACGCCATCTGTCACGAATACAAAAAAATGTTCCGAATAAAAGTTTGTTATTTTTTATCGAATTTCCAAATCTGCAATAAAAATTGGTAAAGTTGACCCCCCATTACCCCCCTAATTGCTAGCGGAGGGAGTTAATTTTCGCATAGATCAATGGCCCTTTGCAAAACATT
>JABFQA010002124.1:0-11913 GCA_022817065.1 Probaryconus sp. ZL-2020 | reverse complement strand
AACAGCGCAAAGAGAAAATTGTAAGCTCACTCACTGAATAGAAATTCAGCAGTCAGCTGCTAAAACATAATTCCATTTGGACGCATACTGTTCTCCTCTTGTATGTTACAGGAAAAATACTTCACCATGAAGTTAGAATTGTTAAATTGCCAATTTGATATTGATTAATATTTTTAATTCAACATAAATTTATTAACAGCTGCACAGTCAACATTGCCTTCAACAGTGCCTCGACCTGTTGTAGCACCAACAGTTCCACCACTAAGTGTTTCGAGTAACAATTCATCAGTAACATCTGCAACTGCGTCCAGTAATACAGCGTCAAGACTTCTACCAGGAATGTCACCTGGTGGAAATCTTCCCAGTGGAGCAACAGATCAAGAAAAGGTTTAAAATTTAAACAATTATTAAATAAATTAAATTATTTGCCTGGTAAAGAATGCATAAGCATTATTTTTTGCAAAAAGTCATTGCTTCCTATGCATTTTAATGTACAAAAAAAAAATGAAATTTTGGAAAAAACGAAGCTGTGCAGTTTTTTAGGGTGACGTTAATTTTATTTTCTTATATCTTTATTTATTTTGTCTTATATTTTTCAGGCTGCACTGATTATGCAAGTTTTGCAATTATCGGACGAACAAATTGCAATGTTGCCGCCAGAGCAGAGACAAAGTATTCTTGTCCTCAAGGAACAAATAGCTAAAAGCACTTTACGATAAAGTGTATTTTTTCAAATGTATTCAACAATAATATACTTGTCATATATTCTTTTATTTGTAACACATAGATATTGTAATTAAAAAAACGAATACAAATAATTCCAAAATAATTGTATAATGTATAATTCAAAATCCAAATATTGAATTAATATAAGGAAAAAATATATAATTGAATAGAAAACATAAATATTAAAAAATTGTGAACTTAAAAACTTACTTAACTTAATTAACTTGAAAAACTTAATTTATTTTAATAATAATTCAATTTATATGACGTTCAATATCAATTTTATTATCTCATTCGTATACATTTATAACCATTATAATTATTTAACATTCATTACTGAAAATAAATATACCTCAGAGGGAAATTTTTTTTCTCCAACATCTATAAACTGTGCATAATACTCTGAAATAGTTGTGGAACTATTTTGTAAAATTCGATCATTCAGATCGATTCATCGAATATTACGAATGTTAGTCATTTTCACAAACAGACCCCATAATAGAATTATTCAAAGTAAATGCATAGTTAAAGATAATCATTACATAAAAATAGATTTTAAGAAACTTAAATCTGTTTATCATCCAAACAATTTTCATGGATATAATTTTAAAAAGTAGATTTGTCCGAAAAAGGACTACTCAACGAATACAACTGCTGTATTTACTTGAAGTATCTTCACAAATTTGAAGATAGTATGTCTACGAAGAAACCCTTAAGAATAAAAGTGGAAGGTCAGTTTTATCACAATCCGTTGTGACTAGATTGTATGGGAAAAAACTATATAATTAAATTATTTGGCTTTTTGTTGTAACTCCCGTTCTTTAACATCTATAATACCAATATTAATGCAAGCAACGTATCCATGTAAAAGCGAGAGAGCTGACTTTACAATTGCCACAGGTGTTGATATCAGCAATATTATCCTTATCAAACTGATACCCGCCACTGAAACATATTTATAGTTTTTACATTAGTTTCATTTCATTGGAAATTCATAATGACATTAAAAAAAAAGAATCCACACATTTAATACAATAAATATATAATTAATACATTTCGTTATCAAACTAAATGAACTTTTACACAAATATTTATAAATGGAATGTCCATTTATCTTTAAGATTAATGTGCTTTACAAAGTGAATTGTTTTTCCAAAGAAAAAATTCTCACGTTAACGCTTAATCATTAATCATAATGATGTTATTGGATGGATAATACTTACACATTGGTCCTTCGGTAAAATGAAGAAGGTACAATGCTGCATAAAATGCTTCGTTACCAGCGCACATGAAAAATAATACTGTGCGATTTGTATAGTAAACTCTCATTATTGGATTTTCCGACAGATCAACGAATTTGTGGCTGGTTTTTCCTTGCATCAATGATCTAAAAATTTAATGATTTTCATTCATTTAATTTCAATGAACTGCCCTTGTGGAAATTGTATTTCTACAGAACTCTACGAATCTCTACAAAAATTCTGCAATTTTTTGCTGAAAAACTATACAAAACTCTGCAAATGTTTATCAAAATTGGGAATTTGCAGAATTTTGAAGAGTTTTTTCAGACATGATTATAGGTTTATCTTTCGAATTTTTTATATTTTCTGCAAAAGTCTGCAAAACTCTACAAAACTTTACAATTCCTTATATTGTTTTTCAAATACAATTGCAGAGTTTAGCAGAAATCATATTTCCCACCAATTGAACGTTTGCGTATTTCTGGTAAACTCTGCAAAAGTCTGCAAAATGCTGAAAAACTCTGCAAAAGTCCCCAATTCTGATAGATTTACAGAGATTTGCAGAATTGTGTAGAAAAAAACTTGTAGAGTTTGGCAGAGTTTTGCAGATTTTCGTAGAATTTTGCAAAAATTTCATTTCTGAATTTCATTTTCATTCTTCTGAAAGAAATTTGTTATGTTCTTACGTGTGCAAATAAATCCAGTGACAAGCAATGTCGATGGCCATGCTCAGTTGGAACCAAAACATGTAATTTGGATAAAAATGACTGAGAGTCACCAGAAGGCACATCGTACCCACTCTGTCTGTTAGCTGATCCAAAATAGCACCAAATTTGGTACTCTGATTGAAATATCTGGCAGCATGACCATCAAAAGCATCCAACAATGCACTGACGACGTAACACCACGTTGCAATGACATAATGTGTCCTCATAAAATAAAAGGATATAATTGCCAGGATCACTCGGCCGTATCCTGAAAATAGAAAATATCATTTGTTAGTTTAATGTTTGTTCTATTAATTTTTTTTTGTACCAAAAGAAATCAATGAGCAAACGAAATCTTATGAATGCAGCTATATATCTGTTTCGAATTGAGTTAAATCTTTTATTTAATATAGATTATAACACGAAGTATCTTTTGTGATTGATATTATTGAAATAGACATTTCTTTAAAACAATTTTCCTTTACTTTAACATATTTTTTTATCATCACAGTTTATTCTGTCAATGAAATTATTATTATAAAATAATACAAATTTTGGAACAAGTTTTTAGAAATACAGGAGATTATTCTAAATCATCGAAAGAATAACAGAGACATTATCATAAAGTTTTATATAAATAATTTAACGTCAAGAAATCGAAACAATTTATAATTAGATTATTAATAGAATTTAACAAGTAAAAATCATATTATTAAAGATATAATACAAAAGAATAATACCTATGATATTTGGCACGAATAAGAATATATTTTCTGTCGACATTTTTCTAGTTAACTACACGTTTGGAGTAAAAATATCAATTTCAAATAATCACATTAATTGAATATATTATCGTGTACAGTTCATCAAAAACTCAATGATTATTGACGAAGATGAATCCTTCGTCCATTTCTTTTCTGTATTTTTTTTTTAATATCAATGATAATGATTAAACAGTTGTTACTTTGCGCATCGTTCCACTGACGTCATCTTTCGGTCGACCAATAAGAATTCATTCGAACGTGGATTTTTATGAAATTCATATCTCTCTCACCTACATTCAATATATTTTCAAATTAAATATATAATTTAGGTTTGATTGTATTTTTGTATGAGTTATAAAAAAAAAGAAACGTAGTTATAATTTTTTTTATAATTTTTTATTACAATTAACTATACATAAGCATTACACATTGCTATTAAAATTAAATAGAATTAATTAATATGTTTTCATCCGTAAAACACTATTGTTAATGTTTAACGTTTAAAAAATTATGAAAAAAAAAGTGGCTTTATGTTTCCATCGCCGACTGGAATGAAAATTCTTGTTTATGGAACAATTTATACAAACTTTCAAACATTCAAATTGTTCAATCATCTTCATCTAACAGCTCATCATCTATATTGACGTCCTGAAAATAAAAACAATGTATAACAATATTAATAATCCTGACGTGATCTTTCATAAAGCTCGAACATTAAGAAACTTCTACTTTATACAATGGAAATACAAGATATTATGAAGATATACTGATGTTTATTGTTTCAGTTAAAAAGGGTTTATTTTACATCAATTCATTAAGGATCATTAGTTAATATATTAAATATATTTTAATCTAAAATCCAAATTTCATGTAAGATAGAAATTCCTTAAAATAAAAGTCGTAATAATTATTTGTATTGATATATCCTGAACTTGTGTTTTACTCACACTTGTGTCGATATTATCGTCCAAATCAAGATCTAAGTCAAGGTCTTCCTCTTCTTCTACGGCCAAAGGCCTTGCTTCGCTAGATGATTTTAATGATTTTTCTTGCGTCGAAGGTTTATTGATATTCAAATTTTTCAGTCTCTCCTCGACTTCGGACTCTCTCGAAAAATCAGATAAACTCGATTGCAAAATAGTTTCGTCGGACTGTTTCGACACTAACATTTCCTCCAAAACATTTCTATCTATATTCAGCTAAAAATTAAATGCAAAAAATCATAAATGTTGATAATTTATTCCAATATTGACGAAACAACAACAATGTTTTAGAACTTCAATTGGAATCAATCAATAAACCTTTAGATGTGGAAAATCAGTTGCCGGGATCTGCTTCTTATTCTGTTCGCGTAAAAAGCTCTCGACTTTCAAACTCTCCCTATAACCAGGAAACAGGTTCTCGTATTGTTCTGGATCCGCCAAACTTTGACCTGCCTTTTCACTTACAGCTGACAATTTTTCTTTCCACAATTTCACGACATTAGAAATTTTGCTTGGTGCGTAAGCTCTCGCAAAGAACGCAGCTTCTGGTATACGGTCCGTTTGAATGAGGATCTCTAAACATTTGTCTATGTCACCTAAAAGGAAGTAAGATAGAAAAGAGATATTATTTCTTCCAGCCTCATCGGCGTCCGAACCCAATTGTTCGATCATTTCTCGATTGCCAGTGCTCGTCGCAAGTAACATTAATCCAGCAAAATCTTGAGCGTTGCGCAGACACTCCTGAGCGAGGCGAAGTTTCCCTTTCTGCGTTGCCAAAGTCGCCAATTGACGCCATTTCTGTTGACTGTTTGCTTCTTTGGCAAGAGCATGTGCCACATTCAAATCACCCAACGCTAAAGCCAATTCAAACCTGTGTTCCGGATCAGTGGAAACAGCCAAAGCTTGCTCTTTAAAACCCTAAAACAAAAACAACATTATTATAACTGTATTTTATAGAATTTATTGTATAACAGGGTGGCCATTCATTATCTCAAACAAATTTCCCTGACTTTTTCCTGGTTTTCCAGACTTTTCCAGGTAATGGCCACCCTGTATAATAATTATTTATAATCCTGACCTGTTTTTCCAAGAAATGTGCTACTCTTGTTCTATGTTCCTTTGGAATTAATGGTAAAACTTTGTCAGCCGTATCAAAATCTTTTCTCATGACTGCAGTTTGGTATTCCAAAACCGATAGTAACAAAGAATAAGATACAATGGAGAGTTCTTTGTCACATAAGTAAAGTCTGTTGTCTCTTGGAACATATCCCAAAAGGTACATCGGTCGATCGAGGTGCGAAACCGTCACCACCTCACCACCGACGAAATAATTTATTCGATTCACACTGTTTGTGTATATAAAACAATCGCCAACCCATAATCCAGTTTTCACCACTTCGCTCATTTCTGCAACCATCTGATCATGATAAAAATACAAATTTCATTGATTAATTAAATGAAAACGAGTTGAAAGAATTTTATATAAAAGCATCTAAGTCACCTCAAAAGCATCCTCGATATCTTCTGCGTTTTCAGGCGCGTTTGCAACAACGTCTGCGTGATATTTAAGAATAAAATACTGATTGAATGTTGCTAATGCAACTAAAGATGCATATTCTGCCCAATAAACGTGCGTTGGCTGAATATCAATGCGACGTACAAGTTTTGTTGTGTCCCAATCGTAAAAACAAAGACCTGATCCAGATGACACTCCCAACATAAATCCTCCAAATATGGCTGTACATAGAAATGATTTAATTAAAAAAAATATATGTGTCTGAAGTTCTCGTCAATTAATGAATTAATGTTAATTATTATAGTAATAATTATCTGTTTACCATCTGCTCCAAAGTCCGGTTTAAATGTTTTCTTTTCCTTGAAGTTCTTAAACAATTTAACACTGGCATTGCTTTCTCTGACAGCGTATTGACTCGAATCCGAAGCCCAAACAAATTCAGATGCCTGACCAAACGCTTTGTTACGCAATGCCATTGATGTATAAATAATATATTCCCCATCGCCGCATACCACTAAAAATCTGCCGTTGGGGTTGTGTTGGATGGTTTGAGGATAAATTTCACAGGCGCCCATGTCTTTCACAGGCAAAGGAAGCCGTTCGCCGTCCTGAAAATCTTCACCGAGAGCTTTCAAGTTCACCTGTTGAATTTCACTGTGCTTTGCCCAGACTATTTTCCCACCGAGAGAATCCATCGAAACCGCAGGTTCCTCTCGACCTATTTTCACCATAACACTTCCTTCGTCGTAACCAATTGCAACGTTATTCGAACCTTTTAAACAAGCTATCGTCCAAACACGTTCGAAGCCATAATTCAGGGACGACTCCAGACGATAAGTTCCAGCATGCCAGATCCGTACGGTACCGTCTTCCGATCCGGTTAGAACGATCGGCAATTCAGGATGAAAACAAACGGCCGAGATGTTCTGAGTGTGTCCGTCCAAACTTTGGACGCAGGTTTTATTTTGGTAGTCCCAAATTTTGACCAATCTATCGTCGGCTCCGGAAATAAGATAAGGCTTGTCACCGCCGTGATAATAGTCCACGCAATTGACACCTTTTTCATGACCTTCCAAAGTGAAATTGGCTGTCTTTGATCCCAATTGCCAAACTTTAACAGTCCTATCCAATGAAGCGCTGGCGAAGGTATTGTTGTCCTTTGGATTGAAGGCGATTTGCATTACGTAATGCGTGTGACCTTCGTATACCAACTGACATACGCTTTTCTCCCAGTTCCATAGCTTTATTGTCATGTCATCTGTAAGAATTCATTTTCAAATTAATACCAAACTGTCGAGAATTAGAAAAAACTGTTTTTTTTATGTGCCTGAAATTCTCATCGATTAATTTCATCGGAGTTAGTTTTTGCAAAATCTTTAGCGAAGATAGTTTTTGCAAAATCTTTAGCGAAGATAGTTTTTGCAATTACAAATATTTTAGTGAAGTTAGTTTTTGCAAAATCTTTAGTGAAGTTAGTTTATGCAAAATCTTTAGCGAAGATAGTTTTTGCAATTTTTTTTCTGAATGTTAGTTTTTGCAAATGTTTTAGTAAAGTTAGTTTTTGCAAATTCTTTAGTGAAGTTAGTTTTTACAAATGTTTTAGTGAAGTTAGTTTTTGCAAATTCTTTAGTGAACATAGTTTTTGCAATTTTTTTAAGTGAAAATCAATGTTACAGATTTTTTTTTGCAATCATTCGATGAATTAATCGATGAGAACTTCAGACACATTTTTTTTTTTTTTTTTTGGAGAATAATTTTACCACTGCTAGTGAGAATAAAAGGTTGAACTGGATGAACTATGATACATCGAACGTAATCGCCATGAGCTTCGAATGTATGAACTCTTTCCAATGTGTTGTAATTGAATATTCTCAGTTGCATGTCATCGGATCCAGTGACGACCCAGTTCTTTCTTGGAATGAACTTGGCGGTACGCACTGGCAAATCGCAGACCTCAAAGGTCTTCACCAATGTTTGATTTTCATGATTCCAAATGTGTACGTGGCCCTGATAAAGGGAACACAACATCCAGGGTTCTGTTGGATGTAGGTCAACGCATTTCACACGATCAGACCGAGCTGTCAACTTTCTTTTTATGTCCAATCGGAGAGGCTGAATAAACATTTCAGAATTAAACGTTAGTTTTAAAAAATAAATATTTTAACTTCATATTTCATAAAAAAAAAAGAAAAAAAAAGTGTTCAAGATAGTTTTAATTTTAATCTCAATAACCCTATTCTATAACAATGCAAGAAGATGAAAACTGTCATGTGTCAAACAAAAATATTTTACAGATATAAAAGGAAGTAACATAAGTAGTTTCGTAAAATACAGATAACCTCCATTAAAACGTGAAAGAAAACATACCATTTTTAGTGTTTACTCTTAATAAGCAATCCTGAATCTTAGTAATTTGTTTGTAAAAAATAAAGAAATATTGTACATGAAAGTTGTAAACCGCAAAACAGTCGGTCAGACGTGAGACGTGGCTCAAAAGTTTAACCACACTTTACATTGGACGATAAGCTCGTGAAACGATTAATCGATTAATCGTATCGCTAACTCTCGTTTGACATTGGATGAAATTGTTGTCGGAACGATTTTTAAAAGCGCCACAAATGAAACTGCAACCTGGAGGCTTATTATTTATTATTTTATTTATATTGAAATAAATTTTGGAAAAAAAGACATTGAACATTCTATTTCTGTCTCTTTTTATACCATGCAGTAAAAAAAGAGACAGAAATAGAATGTTCAGTGTCTTTTTTCCAATGTTTTGGCGCTTTCCAAAACTACTAACTTTAACTTTGGCGGCCACCAATGTGTTCATTCACTGTTTTTTCTAACCTCAAAACACTATTTTTGTTGTATTGAGGTTAGAAAAAACAGTGAATGAATACATTATGGAACGCACGTTTCGTTTCATTGGCCCTTATTTTGTAACAATTTTTTTACTTTTTCTATGGTGTAATGAGTATTTCTTTCTCTCTCTACATGATACGATACGAAAAGGAAAGAAATACTTTTTTTTTTACTTTTTCTATGGCGTGATGAGTATTTCTTTCTCTCTCTACATGATACGATACGAAAAGGAAAGAAATACTCATTACGCCATAGAAAAAGTAAAAAAAAAGTTAGAGAATAGCACCCAATGACTGCAACCGATTTTGAGTCTCCACGAGATCTCTTTCTCGCAGCATCAACAACTCAAAATGTCTGCTCGATTCTTAGACGGACGCTTGTGAAATAAGTTCAGATGTGACTTTTAAAAAGGAATCTTTTCATGAATTCCAAAGATCATGGACGACGAGCTGTCTTATTATTTTGAAAATCATCCTCACCATAATTCTAACGCGACTAATTTCGCCAATGAAAACCCTTCAAAAAATACAACTTCTGATCATCATAAGAGGACAATTGTGGATTACGTCAACGACAAATCAAAGAAACATGTAAGTTTCTGTATATATTATTTACCGTCAAAAGTTGAAGTTTTATTTGTCAGCTGTCATGTTTTGGTTTTTCTGTTTAATTTGGTAGCGATTTTAACTGCAATTTATAGGTTATGATTGTACATTTGAAAAAATTCTACTAAGAATTTTTGTATCAATTTTATATTTTAATTGAATAAATTATTTTAAATGTTTATAATTTTTATTGCAATCATATAAATACCTTTAGATGTAGGTATTTTAAGAGAAAAATTTAATGTAGCTTCCTTTTCATATTGTAGAAGTTAAATATTAAATAGACAATAAATTAAGGATAAAAAATGTACAAATATTTAAATATTTCATGCATAATATAGAATTTAGATAGTTGGATTGGATGTTGTTATAACAGCTGTAACATTACATTGATAATACTGAAATAAATTTGACAGGATTATTATTGTCACAAATATAATGGAAATAACGTTATGGACTATTTTCGTCTAATGTAATTATTGATCAGTCTGGACTATTATTGCAACTTAATTTAAGGAGAATATACAGTCCGATGGACCATAATTTTAAGGTACCATATCAAAATATATAATAATGCAATTAAAATAATGTGATAAAGAAATAAGTTAAATAGATAAGTAAATTTTAAATGTTATTTTTTTATTTGTTAACAGGATATATGTGATCCCTAGTAAAACGAAACATATAGGGCCAATATATTTACATAGTGATATAGAAAACCTTGTATATATTGTATATATAATTAGGACTTTCTTTTAATATTAGACAAAAGTGATACAATGAATGTATTTTTTTATCATTGTAAATTTTAAATTCTCTTTAAATTGTTGTTAATTTGTCCAGTAAACAATTCCAGTACTTTTTGTTTTACTTTTATTTAAATAAACAAAAAGAAAAAAAAAAAGTAGATCAGAAAGTAATCCAAATTGACATAAATCAAATAATAAATACTTACTATAATGAACTTAATTTATAATATCAGCAAATTTGTTTCAGGTCATTATGAACGAATACGCTTATTATAAAGAGATGTATAACTTGAAAGAGTTGATACTTAATATCGAAAGATGTGACAAAATATGGGAAACCTTGAAGCTCATAAAAAACGTACAAGACGACGATAGGCCAAGTTCTTCGAAAACACCTGTTAAAACCTATCCAAACAAATTTCCAAAATTGACTTACCAAGGTGTATTGAAAAACACTGATTTCACGACTTATATAAAGGATCACAGAAGAGCGTTCAAGTGTGTCAAGTGCAACAAGGAATTTTTGGAATTCAGGTCTTTACGACTTCATGCTTTTAAGATACACACGTTTTATATCCCCGCATTAATTAAGCGAACACATCCGATAATATCCGACAGACCGCAAACTTCAACAAGAAGTTCAGTGAAAATCGTAAGAAGTTCGTCAAAACTGATAAAGGAACGTAAATCAGAAAAGCCAAAAGAAGAAATTACACAGAAGGATGAGAGTTCCAAAGTTCCTATTATCACCTGTGTTCTTTGCAAGCAAAAATGTAAAGACATACACAAGCACATCGTCGAATATCATAAGATACTTTACCCGGAGTTAATTGTAAATGAATGTATGGGAATAAAAGTCGATGGTGAATCGTCCAAAGAGGAATTGACAAAAAATGTAGCCAAAAAGAAAATATCCAGTTCATCCGCACAAACTTCAAAGCAAATAAATTTGACGCAAAATAAAGAAACAGGTTTGAAGAAACGTCATCTTATCAATCACATGTTGATTCACAATAAGAGTAACGCAAAAAAGAGGAAAAAGGAAAAACAAGAAGTGGTAAAGTCACCGAACTTACGTAAGAGGAAACAATCGGTTGAAGAAGACAATCGAGAAGAAAATATAAAGCGTTTACGAAGTCTTTATGGGAACAATAACGCCGATGAGAATACAAATTGTGAATGTGGTCGTTCATTTCGCAATCCTCATACTTTGTATCTGCATAAAGCTAAGTGCAAGCATTCTTTAGAATTGGAAGATGTTTTAAGTGCAACGAGAAATAGTAGCGATCGAGATTCTGGTATTGGAATTAGTATTACCATCAAAAAGAAAAATAATTCGTACGAGATTGTAAACAAGGATAATGAAACTGAAAAGAAGCAGAAGAAAGAGAAAGTGAATGATAATATATCATTGTCAGATGATAATAAAAAGGATGGCAACGAAAGAAAGATGAAATTATTAACTCAATATAGTAAGGATCATAGTGTTTTAAAGATTCAGGCTGCAGATGAAGATGACGATGAAGAAGTTGATATTGAGGATAATTCACAGGCTGATGATAAGGAGTGTAATAATGATAAGGTGAAGAATGATAAAGGTCAGTGAAATTATCAATGAGACTTAGAAAAAAAATTCGAGTGTAATAATATTTATTCATAAACAGGGTGGCCACTACCTGGAAAAGTCTGGAAAACCGGGAAAAGTCAGGGAATTTTTATTGGTCAGGGAAAACAGGGAAAAGTCAGGGAATTCTGTTTGG
>JABFQA010002123.1:0-11913 GCA_022817065.1 Probaryconus sp. ZL-2020 | reverse complement strand
AAGTAAAATTCTATGATCTACGCTGTCAAATGCTTTTGAAAAATCAGTGTATATAACATCGACACGTGACTTCGCTTCGAACTTCTCAAGTACATGGTGCTGAAATGTCAGAAGATTGGTGATAGTCGATCTTTTATTCCTAAAGCCATGCTGTTCTTCAATCAGAACACCATTCACAAAAGTATATATTTTATTTGTCACAATTGATTCAAATAGCTTCGGAATAACATTTAACTTTGAAATAGGACGATAATTTTCAACATTAGATCTATCACCAGTCTTATAAATTGGAGTAACGAAGCTCCTTTTCCAGATCGCCGGAAAAGAACCTTCATTCAAGGACTTTTGGAAAAGACAATGCAATATGGGTGTCAAATTTACTCTACATCTATCAAGAAATATCGGAGGTATACCATCCGGCCCCGGACCCATATCGCAGTCGAGATTACTCAATGCATTGTAGACATCCATTTGTGTTATTTCAATATCAGATATATTCAAGTTCGAATGCATATAGTTATTCTCATAACTGTCATCATTATAATTTAGTCCAATCGAAGTATACACAGATTCGAAAAATCTCGCAAAAGAATCAACAATTTCTTGGCCATCATCCGAGGAATGACCATTAAAAGACATAACATTTGGCAAACCCGACGTCCCCCGCGAAAAATTTGCAAATTTCCAAAAAGCCCTTGTATCCTTTCCAATCGAGGACTCAACCCCATCAATATATTGTTCATAATCTACAGACGCCATCCTTTTACATTTTCTCCTCAGATCAGAAAATAATTTATAGTCCGCATGATTACATGTAGACTTATACGTAGAATGCGCCTCAGACTTATCACGCAGTAATCGTTTCAGGGCGACAGAATACCAAGGAGGGTAAGAATTTGGATGTAATATTCGTTTTGGAACATAATGCTCAATGGTCCTATCAATAAAATCATAAAAATACATTAGTGCCGAATGCAAATCGCTCCGACAAAAACATGACCACCAATCCAGCTCCAAAATCTTTTCATTTATTTGCTCATAATCCGCATTTCTGAATTCATAGCGCAAGATATCAGAATCAAGACTATAATAATCTTCATTCAGAGATGTTACAATATCCAAAGCAGGATGGTGCATGTCACACGGAACAACTGTGCATTCAGCTAATCTTACATCACAGTTCAAATTTTGAAAAAATAACAAATCAAGAGTCCTGCCATTGATATTTAAAATTTCGTTGAATTGGAAAAGGTCTAAATAATTTAAAGAATTTAATAATATAGAAGCCGACAAGCCCTCCTCCCTCAACGCATCAGCCAATACATAGGATAATTTCGAGTTCACATTTATCCATTTGACATGAGGAAGATTAAAATCGCCAGCTACAAAAAATTTTGCCGTAGGATTTAATTCAAATACATTTTCCAGAGTTTCTGTATAATCGATATAAACATTTGAAGACATAGAAGGAGGGATGTAAACTGCATTTACAATTAAGCTTGAAGTTCCAATTTTAACTAATACAAAGAGTTGCTCAATAACATTGGATGACAAAGTAATTAGAGAACTATTAAATTTTTTGTGTACAGCAACCATGACACCACCTCCTTTTTTAAATTGACTAGTATTTGGATTTCTATCAAACCTGAAAACATTGTAATTAGGTAATGAGAACTCTTCCGTGGAAATGTCATCATGGAGCCAGGTCTCGGTGAACACCAGGATGTCATTATGCTCAATAGATGGTACAGCATTGTTGAAAGAAGAAATTTTCGTCCTCAATCCATTACAGTTCTGGTAATATATAGAAATATTTCTCCGCGATTGCCTGGTTTTTAGTTTCCCTGGACGGGTTCTCTAACATCAGGACGACGGCTTGATACGGTCTCAATAATTCTTGGAACCCCATTTATGTACTTGATTCTTTTATTTTTGACACCGTTCTCCTCGAATGTCTTTAATCTAAGAATCAAATCTTTCATATAGTTACGTTGCATGATTGTACGATCAGGGCCCATCTTTACTTCGCCTTTGTACTTATTTTTATTTTTAAGTATTTTCAAAGCGATATCAGTTGACTGAAATGTCACTTTCAACGGTCTAATATTATTTTTGGGTGATTTCGAAGACTTCTGGCCTTGATGTTTACTATTTGAGTTTGAGTTGTTTCCCAATCTTATCGCAGACAGTATAACACAATCGTCATCGATAAATCCAGAAACAATAGATTCAACAGCTTGCTTATCTTTGATCAGACTTTGCTGTTTTGACATACCCAGATCATCCTCAATCCCATAGAAAATAATGTTTTTGGAGCGTCGTTCTCTCTCATTTAGCTCAGCATAGGTAGTTTCGAGGTCACTGTGGATATTGGTCCCATCAGATCCAGCACCGACATTTTTCAGTTCCTCTAACTGAGCCATTAATTTGTTGTTTGTTGAATTTAATTCATCAATCCTTTCACTGAGAGTCACCATTGACAGTGTCACATTTAAACTTCCATCTTCTGACCTACAAGAGTTGCAATACCAGTACATTTGCCTCTTTGTAACTTTCAGAGCAAACAGTTTTAATTCAGAAGCTGACAATTTGGAGCACTTTGGATGAAATTTCTCTCTGCAAATATCACACTGTGCATAATCGGGTTCACCCGATTTATTCTTAAGTGCAATTTCATTTTTACAGGCTTTACAAGTGAAAGGCATTTTGAAACAGAAAAATTTCTTTTCCGAAAAATTTTAAATCAATCTACTTGTATCGAAACAGATATTAATTTAAAGCAAGAGAAGCACGATATAACAAGACGATAATATAAACACGTCTGTATCGTACGACGATTCAGTAAATACTTGAAAAAAAAGTAAAACATATTTTGATTAATATTATGTTTTTTGTTACAAAATTTTACAAATTTTTATACACATTTATCTGCAATATCAGTTTACAATGTCACATGACAATTTTTATGACAATTATTTATTGCTTTTTATTAAATATTAAGCTGGCTCATATTCCCCACCGGCTCACGATACCCGCTTCTCCCCTAGGCATCTTTTACGGCTTGAGGTTCTTTTTGCAGACCTTCAAGATCCTCAATCTTGGCGTTGAGCATCTTTAGGGCTTCGTCGTGATACGCCGTTACCAAGATTGTTTCAGCGCCTTCCTTATCGGTGACGTCGTAGACGAACACCTGAAACAATTTATGGACAAAAAAAAAATGAAGAATAAAAAGATATAAAATTGAATTTTCAGGATCAGAAAAAGAAAAAAGATATTGGAAGAAATATAACGAGAATGATGTTGATGAGGTTGATGATGATGATGATGATATTTATGATTATGTTAAACAAAAAATTTTACTTACGTTCAAAATGCATCGCCACACGACGTATCGAAATTTTGTTGAGCAAGTGGGACATTGCCAAGTTTGAGCGAGATTTTTTTCGACGTTATCGGTTTCTCTGTCCCCCACGTTTGAACTGGAGCTGGTTCCGTGTTCATCATCTATTGGTTGCATTCCAAGGTTCAATACTTTCTGTAACATGATGACGAATGATGATAAGAAATTTAAAACAATTAATCATTAAAAAAATACTGTTATTAATGATAATGATGATTATGATGAGTTTTGTTGATGATGATGATGATGATGATAATAATAATAAAGATAACAATAATTATTGCTATGAATTACCTTCTACAGACAACTTTTCCTAGGACAGGCTGGGTACAGGTAATTAGCTAATTACTAATTAATTAATTAATTAATTAATTAAATAATTAATTACTAATTAATTACTAATTAATTACTAATTACTAATTAATTACTAATTACTAATTAATTACTAATTAATTAATTAATTGATTTTTTAGCTATTAATTTTTTTTTGATGGTAAAGATCGATGCCGCAGTTTTTATAAAATTCAAAACTGTCGACCAGCTGAAAAAGAAGTCGCGGTTCCTAGTCGCATCTCTTTGCGGTCGTACAGTTGTTGTTTTTGTTGCTTTTTTTGTTTGTTTTCGCCTCCGTCGTCGTCGTCTTCGTTGTCCGTTTCTTTCTCTAAGTCGTCATCGTCGACGTCGACGATTTTATAATTTTTGTCCCTCAGCCAATGGAGAATCCCATAGCTCAGCTCGTGGGCGTAGATAGTATTTGTTTTAAAGAAATTTAAAATTTCTTTAAATTTCTTTTTGTCTCCTTTCCATCGCGTGTATAAATTGTTTTCACGAGCTAAAGTTATTAATTTATCAACGTCGAGTTGTTGATGAAAACAATGGAGACAAGTAGCTCCCATTTCTTGGGTGCATCGACCCTCTTCCTCTATCGTTGTTATAAATTCCGTGGCTACGGCCAGAGCGTACAACTTGATACGACCCTTGAATTTGGCGGGTACCGCGGTGACGCTAGTGTCTCTTTTCTCCGGTCTTTCGTACGGCTTTGTATTTCTATTTTTTTCAGATCCATTGTACTTATTTTTGTTAAATTTCGGCATGATTGGGGGTAGGTAATGTATGTTTTTGTCGTTGGATGTTTCTGTGTGCGTGTGTGTGTCGTTCGTTCGTTCGTTCGTTTGTAGTGTGCTGAAGCCTGTATTCTTAATCTCTGTGCGTGCGTACGTGCTTATCTGTCTATCTGTCTGTTTGTTTGCGTGTAACAAAGAAGGAAAAAAAAAGCATTATGAAAAGAAGGTGAAAAGCATAGGAAAGAAAAAAGAAAAGAGAAATAAAATATGAAAAAAGCATAACAAGAAAGAGATGAGAATATAAATGAAAAAAGAAATTTAACGTACGTACATTTCTTAAAAGATGATAATTAATTAATCATCTTAATTAATTAATTAATTAATTAATTAATTAATTAATTTTGTTGAATCCTTTCATTTGGACATGTAACCTGTACATGGTGTTAATTCTGAAATTTTGTTTTAAATTTATGACTGTTGTCATTTCCGCTAACGCGTAAACGAACCCGTGGATTTGTTTCAGCTTTTCAAATTCCTTCATTTTTTCTATAATTTGGATCGACTCTGATGTTCGGTGGAATTTGTAAGCTTCCAGCGCTAAGTCTTCTTCTTGGTTTTTCTTGGATTTAAATTTCGATTTGCACGATGAGCAGCATTGTTGGACATCTTTTTTTTTTGGATAACCGATAATCCCCTACGAATTGTCCACGATTTGTAGTTTGAACGTTGTCGTCGATATCATCGTCGTTATCATCGGCATGCTCCTCGCGGAAGGTTGATGTTATTAACGTTGGTGACGACGACGATGCTGCTGCTGCTGCTGCTGCTGCCGTCGTCGGCAATTGTTTTTGGACCGCGGATAACAGCTGTGCAGCGGTTACAAAATGTTTGTTTTGTATTACACCTTCTTTTACGGAATCGTCGTCAGCCTTTTCTTCTTCTTTTTCCTCGTCTACTTCGAGATCCAATACTCGTTGTTGTCGTTGTTCTTGTTCAACATTTTCTTTTTTGAATCTTCTTTTTAGACTTTTTTTTATTTTTTTGGTTTTTTATTTATTTATTTTTTATTTTTTTGGAAACATGTAAAGAAAGAATCAAAAGGAAAAAGAGTTAACGATAACGTAAAAGTAGACGAAATAACAAAACGAAATAAAATATAAATGAACGATTCTTTATTCGTATATTAATTAAACATTTTTCTTATCAAGTTCTTACTCGTTGACTATATCGTCATATGGATTGACCTGAATAGCGGTCGTGTCGATCGTCGATACTTTTCTTTTGCCTTGATAAAAGGTCATTTGGGCCTGCTTTACGAAAATTACGTCGCCGTAAAGTTACGTGTAAAGGGATTCTCGTAATCCTGATTGCCTTTCGTTGTCTATAGCGATTACGCGTTGCAATTAATTGGAAATTAACGACAATTATGATATGAACGAGATACTTTTTCAACGTGAAACGACAACGAAAGAAAATTATTATTATTATTATTATTATTATTATAATTATTACAAAACGATTAAACAATTATTTTCGTACAAGAGGAATGGAAATAGGCTTACAACTTGATTTTTCTAATGCTTTTGTTTCTTACCTCTACGTTACTGAAATCTTTCAGGTATACGTTTCGCATGTTAATAAATTTTTTATCTTTGAACATGAATTGCTTTTTTAATTGGCAATCCGCAATACTTCTTGTTATGTTACAAATAAATATATGTTACACATTTAAATTTTCTATAATTTTTGCATGCTTATCGTATGTACGCGAAAACATTTGAAACAAAAAAAAAAATAAATAAAAACAGCCAAAGGACGCGGTTTCGTTTACCAACGTTTCCGTATTTGACGTAAGTGGATCCATCGACGATGGACTTGATCGTAACGTGGTTCAGTTTCAAAGTCGATATTTTTCTTTTTATCGAATCGTAAAAGACTCCAATTTTTTTCCACACTTTTGTAAACTAAAAACAGGTTGCTAATTTTTCTTTTATTTAAAATTACAAAAAATTTACAATGGATGTCCAAATTCGAAACGAAGTGGACATGCCATTTCAAAAGCGACCTGACGTTTCAAAAAGAAGATTCAATGATAATTGGATCCAAATGAATCCTTTGTGGAAAAAATGGCTTCAGAAAGTTCCTTCTGACGAAAAAAAGTTCTTTTGTTTGGCATGCAATGCGTCGTATGCATGTGGATTATGGCAAATTACACGACATGCTTCGTCAAAGGCGCATATTAATAAAATGTGACAATTAAATATTCCATCTGTGGCTTTAGTATCGTCAACTGCGACATTGCCACCTCCTTTAGTACCAATTGTACGGTCATCTTCAACCTTTTCACAACCTTCAGCCGAAATGTCAGTGTGTTCCGAGATTTCAGTTGCAACTGATACGTCTACTGAAATTGCATAACCAGAAACAGAATCTCTCATGTCGCATAATTCTGTAAGTTCTGTAAATTTATCTTCTATTTTGGAATCAGTTTCTTTAAACTTAATGACATCAACAGACACATCAATTACTTCTGTCATTCCACCTGCTCAAACTATAGAATCAGAAGAAGAACCTGTCACCTCACAAACTTCAATCACTTCTTCTACAGATTCATCTTTGTTTTTGCAATTAACTTCTCCCGTGTCAGAAGTTTTTTCAAGCAGTATTATAAATTCAAATTCATCGTCTGCCGTTTCATCACAATTGGCAGAAGTAACGCAATGTGCTACTGCCTCTGAAAATGCTGAACGACAATTTTTATTTCAGAATGAAGTCAAAAAAGCAGAAATAAAAGTGGCTTCTTTCTTTGCTGAAAAGAATATTCCTCTTTCTATTTCATCCGATGTATTAAAGCTATTTCAGGAAATTGGCAAAAATCCGGATGTTTTACAGGCAATGACTTTAGGTAGTTCAAAATGCACAGGCATTATAAATAATGTCCTTTGTCCTGTAGAAACTGAACGTGTTGCTGATAACTTACGGAATTGTAAATTTTCAGTTCATGTAGATGAAACCTCTGACTTCACAAACGACAAGTGGCTTGCTTTGCTAGCAAGATATGTCGAAAAGGACACATTATCTGTCAAATGTGATTTGTTGAAAGTTATTCATTTGGATGCTACTGATTGTTCGGCGGCAAAATTATTTGAAGTGTTCCAAAATGAATTGATGAAGCAACACATTTCATTCAAGAATATTGTTGCATTTTCTTCTGATAACGCATCCGTTATGATTGGTAAAAATTCATCATTCAAAACAAAAATATTAGAAAAAAATAATAAAATCATTCCTCTTCCTTGTGTTTCTCATTCTTCTGCCCTAATTGCGAATAAAGCTTGTTCTTGTATTCCATCGGAATACGAGGAATTGGTAAGAGGTGTTGCAACCTTCATTAATAGCAGTCCAAAAAGATCAGCTTTGTACCAAGATCTAGATACATTATTTCAAGCAAAGAATTTTTTTTTTTATAGATAGAGGAAAATCCGTCATGGACGAACAGTGCTGGTGTACTGCACTGAACAGTGTGAGACTCATACTCACTAAAAACCTCTATCTTGCGCTTTTATTGCGTGCTGGCGACTTAAAGATGGAAGGGCACACGTTGCCCTGACATAAAAGATCCCGTTAGATCACCCGATGCCATTCCGAGGCATTTCTTCACGTCCCGGTGTTCTGGACGTCGTCTTGTTCCAGCGGCTCAAGTTTATGTGACTGCCGCGGAGAGCCCTCAAAGTTATAAAACCCAAGAGCTTCCCGGACAGCCCCATTCCCCGGAGCCGCATCGCTGACCTACCCGACCAAACCCCCCTCCACGACAGAGTGCACGAAGAGAAGAAGACGCTAGATGGTAATACATTGGTCAACTCTGAGATACACCTGACTACATCAGGGTTATAGCCGTAATAGCGCATCCTTCCCTCGTGCAATTCATCCAGCGGCTGAACGGCACTGACGACTTGCGCGTCGATGACCCACGATGCACCGTCCCGAGTCGCGACTATATCGGGTTTGCGAAGACCCTCAGATGTCCGGAGGTGTGGTTCTTCGCAAACCCGCCACCCTTTATCGCGAAGGCCGCTAGCGAGCACTTTGCAAATAGCATTGTGCCTAAGTATGCGGCCACCGTGGGTACGGTGGCAGACTTGGACGATGTGGGTGGCTGTTTCCGTGGATTGACAACCAGCCCTACACCGCGTTTCCATGGCCTGCCTCCTCACCCCACGAGATGTTCGTATTCGCGAGGGTAGAGCATTTATGCGTACATGATGGTATTGCACGTAGTCACGACCCGAAAGATACATACCGTTCCGTACCCAAGAAGACGACGCGGCACATTCAGCGCTCTCGCGGAGCTCAAAACCGTCACACGAAGTATGTAGTTTTCTCGCCCACCAGTGCATTGCCTCTTGGTTGTTTGCGAATACGACGTCCTCTCGGATCAGGGCTTTGCGAGCCCAGTGAACGCGCTTTTGCACCCATCCCGCGTCAAAAGCCGCACGAACCGCGGGCGACGATGAATTTTCGAGGGACTCCAACCTCTCGACCATCAAGCACGGGATGATGGTCTCCAACGCCGGTATACCCAAGCCCCCCTCCCTGACTTCCGCGTTAAAATAGCCCTTTGGCACGTCTTTCGGCAACCGAAACCACGGTCGGACTGCACCACGCACCTGCACATCGAGGGCTCTCAGTTTCCCGAGAGTGGCCCCGGCGAGGACAAGCTTGTGGTAAAGTCATGGCAAAAGATAGCAACACAATATATGTAGCCGTTGTTGAGGCTTTAAAGGCGCAACCGTTAAACGATGTAACTCGTTCACGAGTGAGCCCCCCGCCCTCTTTGGTCCGACTGTTCGAAAATCGACGTCCAAGTAGCGCCACTCATCGGTTGGACCGATTTGTGGAACCATGGCGCCATTTACAAGATGGAAATCGATTGCGTTATTATTTTGATCTTTTTCTCGCGCCCGGATGGAATAATAGAAAGCGCAGCACACTTGTCGGTGTTAAATTCTAAGCCAACCGAATTCGCGACCCGTTCAGCCGTCTGCAAAGATTCCTGCATCCCGGCAGCAGTACCCGCCACGAGATACGCATCATCAGCGTACTCGAAGGTTTTAACACGCTGTTCTCCCAATTCGTACCCGACAGTAACCGGTAGGGCGTTTACAATTTTGTCCATAACGAGACAAAATATGTAAGTTGACAATGGGTCGCCCTGACGCACACCACGGTTGACACTAACGGGATCAGATCGCGACCGACCAACCTGCAAGACCGTTGTGCTGTTCGCGTACGTATGTTTGAGGTACTCGGCTAACCCGGAAGGTAATCCCATCTCGTTCAACGTGGCCACGATGGCCTGATGGCTAACCGAGTCGTAGGCCTTTGCACAATCCAGGGATACAAGATGGAGTTCTCTCTTCCTAATTCTAGCATTATGGAGAAGAGTGGCCAGCAACGCAACATTTTCCGCACAACCGTCGTCGAGGCACCGCTGTTCAAGGTTGACAAGTCCCGAATTCTGCAACCTAATCGCAAGAATTTTGTGAAGCTGTCTAACAATAACCGACGAAATGCTTATAGGGCGAAAGTCTCCCGGTGATCTGGAGATACCCTTTTTCGGAATGAAAACGGTCCTACTTCGCAGTAGTTCCCTAGAGAAGGAACCACTCGCTAAGGTTAGATTATAAATCATCGCCCTAATCGTCGGCGGAACGGCTCTCCATTGTTTCGCGGATATACCGTCAAGACCCGGCGCGGATGACGATGGGATTTCGACGCTAGAAATCTCTTGCAATTTGACCGGTTCCCAAAGATATTCGAGGTCCTGTCGGCGCCTAGGTAGACGGATTTGATGGTACACGCGCGATTCTCGAGACAGCAACGGCACCCAGTACCGCTGCATTTCATCGAGAGGTGGAATGACGGAGTCGATTTTGCCATCGAGGATTTCAGCGGCGGCCCTGCCCGGGTAACGTTTAAAGAGCGTCTGCATTCGAGCATACTCCCGTCTGCGCATTTTCCAAGAAGGTATTCGTCCGGTAGCAGGAACATAGGAGGCAACCCGCGGCTCTCGCAAATGAGGAACCGGGAACACCACCCCAATCCATGCCTCGATCAAACCGGTGATCGGCTCGTTTCGCAGAAATCGATGCGCGATAGACACAAGATCACTGGCGGAGTAGTCTTCAATATTGCGAACCGAAGGTAACAATTCGGTTACCGCTCTCTTGAACGGATTTTCGAATTCGCTCTCGACAGATTGCTGATAAACCTCGGCCGTGACCACGATTTCCTGCGGCCGATTTTCGGAATCGCTACTGCTGGCGCTGCCGCCAGACTCCCGAGGCTCGGAAGCGCCGCCATTCGCAGGTGTCGCCGCTCTCAGTTCCTCCACGTATGAGGCCACGAGTCGTTTACAAGCCTGTGCTCGACGAGCGCCTTTAATAGCTTCGAGCGTACGTGTCCCCGTATAGCGTTGCATAAGATATTCGTTTATAAAACGCGCTTGCTGGAGAAAGCCTTCAGCTTCTGCGTAAGCGAGCATCCGTAGCTCTTCGCTGGACCATCGTTTTTTGACCCGTTCTATTTCTATCAATTCGTTAGCCTGTTCAGGGTGTTTACGTACCCTGTGTACGCCGAGACCCCTGTTCGTGCGAAATCGCACGCCACATAGCTGACACACAACAAAGGGACTAACATCAACGGGTACACGAGGAGGACTGTTATGATTGGGAGGTGAAGACGGTGTTGGGATAGGTGTAGGTGGTGTTTGATGATGATGCGAATCAATTGGAACTGACGATGAAACATTTGTAGGCGAATTAACGGAAAGATTCATGGGACCGGCAGTCCGAACCGGGCGAACCCGCTGCCGGAAATTATAATTCCTTTTCACATTATTAGAGCCCATTAATAAGAGTGTGCGGGGAAGGCAACCTCACACACACTGTATTAGCCCTCTACGTTCGCCACGACCCCAAGTACTGGGGACGTGTTACCGACTCACACCACGAGGAGGTGTAGATAGGCGCTTGGAGAGAGAGAGATTCCGATACCGGCGAACGCTTGTGGCATTCGCTGCCTCATTACAACCGCCCGCCCGTAGTGACACCAGATGTTACGGGGAAGGGTACCGGGAGGTAGAAAAAGGGTTAAGGAGTCGGTGACACAGGTGGTGTTGATAAATGGCGTGGGGTCTCGGCCCCCCACCACAGAACGCCCCCCACGCGATGCGGCAAGCCCATAGTGAAAGGGTTAAAGTCGCACTGACCCCTCCCCCAACACACGTGACCCCCACATCGCAGGTCGAACAGAAAAGAGAGGGTTAAAACGTGGGTGCACCCTCCCCACCCCAAAATGAAAGGGTTAAGGCGACATTCACCCCTTCCCCCCAAAAGAAGTAGTTCGTGAGCACCCCCCCCCCCAAGACCATTTGTGAGGAGTTGT
>JABFQA010002122.1:0-11915 GCA_022817065.1 Probaryconus sp. ZL-2020 | reverse complement strand
AAAGTCGTTAAAAAAAAAAAAAAAAAAAAGTGGAAAATTATATTTTCATCAGGAGATGATGATTTTGCGGAGGAAATTTGCAATGTTTAGTGGGACATTAATTTTTAAGCTTGTAATTTTGAAATTACAATGCAACATTTGTTTATTTCACAATAAATTAG
The DNA here is from genome assembly GCA_022817065.1 of Probaryconus sp. ZL-2020. Lineage (NCBI taxonomy): Eukaryota > Metazoa > Arthropoda > Insecta > Hymenoptera > Scelionidae > Probaryconus > Probaryconus sp. ZL-2020. The sequence goes on along the minus strand of JABFQA010002122.1, from coordinate 11,754 downwards.
AAACCTACGAAAACGCATGGCAAGTCACGGAAACCTGAAATAAGACTCATTATTAACATTACGAGCCATGTATATGTTACAAAACTGTTCTAGTGATATCAACGATAATTTGTTTTTTACATCATCTTTGTAAAATTAATGTAGCAAGCCTACTTTTACATTGCAAAAACGAAGCACATTGATTCGGATATGAATGGATGCCTGTAGGCATGCTCGTACTACTTAAAGTGGATTCTCCTCAGAGTGCAATCCTTCGAAATGATTTGACATAAGGATATTGGCAATTACAAAAGGAAAATTCGATTGTTCATTGTGTGAAATGGTTTTTTTTTTTTTTTTTTTTTTCGTGTAATTAGGGGCGTCGGCCGGTCGTCATCGCGATTCCGGATCAGGGCAGCATGCGTCTCGGTGCACGCGTGCGCGGCGTCCTCCGCCACGAGCCAATAATAAAATATCGTGACTTCGCGTTGTCGATTATTTTCGAGTATTGAGGTCGATTCGGTGCCGGAATATTGACGAGCCGCGGAGTCGTAAAAAAAGCTCAACGAGATAGAAAGAAGGCCTCGTAAGACGCGTCTCTTGTTCATCGGCGGCGCAAAAATTGGTTCTTCGCGTGGGGAAAGGCCGGCCGAGGGAGCTTTCGATAAGACAAAGCACCCGGCGGTTGCTTGCGCGCAGCCCCCGGAAACAGGCAAACATCACTCGGCAAAAGCTAGCTGAGCTTGCGGAGGTCGACGCTTTTGGCAGTATCGTCGAAAAAGCGCGGGCGTCGCGACGTCCAATCGGGAGAACAGAATGCGTCAGCGTTACTTGGGCTTTCGATAGACAAGAATAGATGGAGTGACCGAGTGAGATGCTCTTTAGTTCAATTGGGTGACGGTGCTTTTATTTCGTACTTTCTCTTCAAGCTTTTGGTGGTTCAAATTGTAATTATTCGTTACACGGTGAATTGGATTTCATTTTAATAACATGTATAATTGATTAATAATGATTCGTTATATTTATGTCTGTCAAAAGACATGCATTTAGTTAAAATATTTAAATTCTAATACGCACTTTCAGCTTCAAAAATTTTTTTTTTTCTAAAAATTTAATGTTGCATTTTAGGTCAATATCTATATATAGTTTTGTTGTTGCCAATAGAACTTTTGCTTGAAATATATTCTAAACAGATATAGTTTTCTTTACTTTAATACACTTTCAAGTACCCATTAACTTGAAAAAGAACGACTGTTCGCGATTGCAAGCATAGTGTCCTAGTATTGATTTTTCTCAATACACGCAGAAAAAAAAGTTGAGGAAACTAAGGATGTTAGACTCACCGAAACAGTTTCTAAACTACATGCGTCCTTATTACAAATTAATAGAGATACATACAGTTTGATAAATGTTCGATTCATTAAGCCTTATCTATAGTATATAATCCTTTACTTCCGCAATGTAAATCTATTTTTTTCTATCTCCTATATCCATAGTTTTAACTACATTATATGAAATGTTATTCATACTTTTTTCTAAACTTACTTGATTATTCTTTTCATAAAAAATATTACCACTTATAAGTAAACCCTATTCATTGGACATCTTGAAAAATGGTGTAACATACTTTACTCCATTCATGATACCACTTTTGCTACCTTTGGCCAATAATTTCTAAAAAAAAAAGCAAGCATTAAAAGAAAACCCTTAACTTCTTCATAAATCCTGAAATAAAAATCAGCTTCCTTGCAGACGTGACACAAATATCAAAGAAAACTCATTAAACACCATACAAAAGCTACAAAAACTGTATCGCAACGGTTACGAAGGAATATATATTTTTACGGCACACTTGTATTTTCGTGCTCCTCCTCGTCATTCACTCATCTTATACTTACGACTGTTTTATTACTTGAACTCTTTTTACTCATCCCGGCCTCCTTTTTTCTACGTCTTTTCATACACGTAAATATAATCCCGCCCCCCCTCCCCCTGTTGCTATTGCTCTTTATCTTACTTTTTCATCGTACCACGAAGAGGTTCGTTTCGTAATTGCGGGTAGTTTTGCCTCGAATGGAAAAAGAGGCATGTAGCGTACGAACGAACGTCAGAAGATTGAACCGAATGTAACGAGTGTGTGATTGTAGACTGTGGCAACCGACAGCTAATGATGAGAGACGTTTACGTGTATGCATTCGCATGATCGGCTCAATTGCACGCTCACGTACCGAAACTCGTTAACGATTCATTTTTTTTTTTTTTTTTCATTATTATTTAATCCACTTGCTCTTTTTATCAGCAATTATTTATATTTTCATTTCGCATAATGAAACATTTATTATGCCTTTACGTTGTTACAGTTCAGGTTAATTTTGTATCGAAGAACTTTTGTTTCAAAAAGTACAAAAAACAAAAATCAAGCCAATAAAATCTCATATCATTAATATACCCAAATTAAGGATACAAAATAATTCAAACTAAACGGGACTAGCTTGTGTCTATTTCCATGAGGCATGAAATTAAAACCTAGAAATTTATGACAGGCTTTTCAAGACTAATTCCCTCTAATGGTTTGATAGCATCAAAATGACGTTGGATGCAACAAAGTTGTTCTCAAGAATTGACGTTTCGTGCGTGTTTCAATCCGCGTGCGTCAAATCAAGATTCGTATTTTCTGAACGCGATGTTTTTATATTCTTTTTCCTACAGAACTTTATTATTAACAAAAAGAAAAAAAAAAACATTCTTTTTTATAGCTCAAATAACTCTATCGTTCTAAAGACGAATTGAAGAAATAAAGGGCTAAATCTTTTCTCGTTCAGCTTTTGTTCAACTTGTTCGCATTAAATTCCGAAATGTAATAATCAGCCTTCTAATGGACGAAAATGGCCGTGATTCTTTATATCATTGATACCAAAAATTACCATAATTTTCAGTAATTATCCTTTCTTCGTTTCTCTGATTTTTTGCAGCTTTTCTTAACGCTTCTTCATTTCAATCCGCAATGCTTAAGAAATCTGCGAAATTTTTGCATATAAAAAACATACGGCGAATTTACGGTTTTGAGTAAAAAATGAGGCATAATGATCTTGTATATAATTAATACAAGAGCGTTGTGTTTTCGGTTGTTGCGCATCTTTGAGCTCACGCTTGCATTTATATACGTGATAAACGATGCCTTTACACTGGGCTCTCATTTCTTTCTCAATTTTCTTTTCGAAACTGATTGAAGTAGTCACGCCAACTCTTAGTAAATCAAAGCCTTCGTCCTGCGGCAAACGGAAACTCTATTAATATCTTCTAAACGATTTATTTGTTAGAGAGTTCCATTCAATATATATTTTCCATCTTTAATTTCATATTCATAGTTTCAATTCTAGATATCATTTTTTTTTTACAGATTTTATTCCTGCGGAAATATTTCTTTATCAAATACATTTCACATTACCAAACAACCTTTTTTTTTCAATCATTCGTAGTAAATATTTTAACATCAAAGAAAAAATTACAGAAACCGACATAACAGGTTACAAAATGTGGCAATAAAAAATATCAGTGATAATAATAATTGCAATAACTTCGATAATTATATGGAATAAAAATGTATTAAAAAATTCCGTTCTGCGGCAGCGAGTTCGACCCGTATGTCGCAATTACTTGCCAATAAAATTAAAGTTAAAACGCCAATATCGGTAAAATTAACCGCAATAATAATGTTAAACGCAAGAGCAATGAAAAAATGTTAACGGCTCTTAATAAAATGCAGTTAATCCTACCTTTATCCGACTGGCGTTCTTAAATCTGCATTATTCGTGCAGAATCTGCGCCGCAATTGTTATACATTTGCATGTGATAATGATCACGCGAGCGCGCCATAAAGTCGGATTACTGGAATCGTATTAAATGAAACTTTCGTTTTCTTGTTCCAGGCGATTCTTGTTCAACGGAGCCGGGCCCCGAGGATCTCGGGGTGGAACGCCTTTTGACGGAGATACAGGTACCTTTATTCACGTAATCCCTCATGCGCGTTTACAATTGTAGCTCGTGCAAAAGCTCACGCGCATCCGCCAGACTTCTTCTCTCAGAAGCCCTCGGCTCGGTACTTAGTAATTGAAGCGAACCGTAATTGGATCGCCAGTAATAGCGAGCATTCGTGCGTGCCGCCCGTGCAACCTCGACTGCCGACGTTCTCTGTTTTCCAACAGGGACCTCTGCTCCCTCTGCCTCTCCCACGCCCCTTTACTACCCTTTTTAAAATCAAGTGCTCGTGCGTTTTTCATTACCACTATGCACTGAGAAAAATCCATTATGTTCAAACAACTCAATAGAAGTTAGGTGCAACTGTAAAAGTCAGTCAATTTTACGGAGAATATCGGTTGGAAATAGGCTTCAACATCAAAGTCAGTTGTAACATGGTTGCAACTGAAAAATTAAAGTTAGATTTTACTGACATTGAAAGCCGTGAAAGAGTTTAACAATAAATAAATCCGTTTAGTAACATTTAAATACAAACACTTTTAATTATTGCATTTCAGATATTATTGCAATTTTGTTATTAATATATATAATAATACACGACAAAAAATCGGGAGATAGATAGATAGATCTATTTATCTTGAGATATTGAGTTAGATAGATTGATAGAAACGCATTATTGCGAGCACTTCATGAAATAAACGTAATTTTTGATTCGAGATACAGTTTATTGTGTATCTGACTTTCAAAGCTGTAAGATTCGGCTACTGTTTGAAATGTTTAACATTGATTCGCAGGTTTTTATGTTAGAGATTTCTATTTAAAATGTGAAATATTCATGATTTCCTTATCCTTTTTTGTCAGAATTTTATACCTCTACGTACAAAATTATACCCCGGAAAGTGAAACCGAAAACTTTCGACTCTTTAATACCCGGCGAGCATGCAAATTTATCTCGCTGCTTTTTTTAAATTCAAAAATGCGCATAAAAATCCCTCTCCTTGCATAACAATTACAAAATTCTCCGAAAGAAGTATAAATTACTTCAAAAGAAAACGACATCGTTTCGACAGAAAAACTTCACATCTCAAATTTAAATTGCGAAAATCTGGACGACGGGGGGGAAAAAAAAATGTCACGCATCGTCCTTTAAATGATCCTAAATGTTCGTCTCAAAGGCAAAATTACAATATCACTTTCGTTTTTATTTTGCCTGTTACCGTAAGTCGATGCAAATTTCTTTTCAACTGAAATAAAAGGCCAAGACAGTTGCCGAGTAAACGTCCGACAACTTTGCCAGTGGCATTGTCATACAAATGGCACCGCGGGACCATTTGTTGAAGATTCGAGAGCAATCAGCAGTTTCTTTGTCAAGGATACTTTACTTTGTAATCCTGATTTACATGAGTTGAGGCATCGAAAGTGGCGCGTTAAAAAGGAACACGTGTAACGCACGCTTCGGTCAATGGTAGCAGTTAAATCGCGGTTGCGCGACACCTCGAGCACGCTCGCAATGGAAAGTGCGTTTGCCTGCGTCGCAACGCTCTGGCGTGTTTTACAGCCGGCAATTTGTTGGCGCCTTGCGATACGCGGCGATACATAATTCGCGATCCACAGAAAACGATTGCAGAATTTCTGTTATTTCGCTTCACTTTCGTGCAAAAATGTTACCTTGAAACATTCCATGAAAAATTTAATGAGCAAAACAATCTTTTTTTTTTTTGGTGTCGAACTCATTTGCATTTCGCTGTACTTGCAATTTACATTAAAAGGGAACACAAATATTTTAAGGGAGCATTATATTTTGAATATTTGGATGTCATGAGATATACTAATTGATAATAATTTATTGTCGATATTAAGTTTTAGGTATTATAAGATTCAAAGTAAATGAATTTGAAATTGTACATTTAGTATTGTTCTTTTAAATTTATAATACACATTGAAATGAATGCAATGTGAAGATTTGTGTAAAAAAATGTTAGATTACAAGTGTTGGATTGTTGAGTAACGAGAGAGCCAAGTTTTCTGAAGAAAGGTTGAATTTAATGCATTGCGATTTCTTCATAAAACTTAGCTCAGTTTAAAATTAACATTACTTGCACACGCCAACGTATCCTGACTCGCCTTTAGGAGAATCGAGCAAACATCTAGATAGTTGCACGAAAAGTTGTCGAGTTATACAAGGTACAATTTCCATATAAATCACGCCTAGCAATCTGATCAAACGCGCGCCAAACGCACGATTCTCGTTCGCACTTGTACAAGCCTTGTTTCAGAGTAACACCGTTCGTTTTCGTATCTACAGAAAAAAGACAGTCTTAAAACATAATGCAACATGTGCTTTCATTCACGTTTCACCGATGATTGTCAATCCACTAAGTTGTTTATGGAAATTAATGGTAATTCAGCATAATGTAATAGTTAATGAAAATAAGATGTAAATGCAAGCTTCTTTTGTAAGAACCTTAGAATTAATGTTTAAGTCATTTAAACATTAAACATTTTAATTTCGACGTTTTTTTTTTTTTTTTTTTTTTTTTTTTTTTTTTTTGTGAAAACATTTCTATTTGATATAACATTCCTCAACAAAAACATTTTGCAAATCTTAACTATTGTTATTCAGTCCACATAGCCTTGTATTACATATGCAAATAGAGTATCTATATATCATGGATGGTCTATACGCCATTTTGAATACGAATAGCATTATCTGATTGAGCTTTTCAAAGAATTAAGTTCTACATCAAAGACAGAAAGAAGGGTTGGTTGGCAACCTAATTCCAAAGGAATTTATATTTCTATTAGTTAAATTACGTCTCAAATATCCGAAGATACATTTTAAGATATTTTCTAAAAATTCTTCAGTTCCATATTCCATCCATTAAGAAAATATCAGTCGCAACCGAAACCAACTGAAACCCAACTTAAATCTTCGATTAAATCTCAAAGTAACCCTTATCAAACGATCTCGAAAATGCCTCCTACCAAATCCCGAGGGAACTTCCAAAACCCGTCTTCTATCACCTTCTTAATCACACGTTCGTCTCGCCGCTTAATTTAAACCGAAAAACCTAATTTAATTATCCCCATAACTATTACGCTAATCTGTCCGCAATTATCTCCCTCGTTCGTCGACGAAAAATTCTAATTATAAAAAGGGCGAAATCTCTTTTTGAGATCTCGCTAATTAAAATGTATGCCTCGTCCTAAACTCTCGTGTAGGTACAAGAAAAAGTCATCGTCGTCGTAATTAAATTGCATTCAAAATGACTTTGCCGATGATAATAAGAAACTTGCGCGCGCTCGCCATTTCGTTCGCATATAAGTTGCTTCGAACCCGGCGTTTCCCGCGTCGCTGAGGACCGCACAAAGCCCGACGCGCGTCGCAAGTGTGCGCGTCACACGCCAGACCTGTGTGTGCCGTGGCGTGCGCTCAAAGCGTGGCACTGTAACCGCTTTTTCCTCAATCGTGCCCCACCATCATCGCCCAGGATCCTCCTGCTGGCGTCCAATCCCCTCGCTCCATTACCCCACCCCCGTGCGCCATTCTCCTCCTTCGGATTGCGCATCCCCCCCTCCCCTCCCGCTCCTTTGCGCTTGCCTCCCCCCGACCCCCCCACCGTGTCCCCCCCCTGTCCCCGGCCAAATGATCTGACTCTCGGCTCGAACGCACCTGCCGCTGATTCCCACACTCGTTGCCCTCGCGCCGGACGTGACGTCACGACCTCAACTCCGCTACCTTGTCATACATAGCCATACACAAACACACCATTACGCGTGTCCGTTTGATCGCGCGTGAGCCCTCATAAAAATAGGGTGTGAAAGAAACTCTGATTGCGAGGAATGACGATTTGGGCTCGTCAAATCATCCGAAGCTCCTTTGGCGAAGGAATCGTGTGGAATTAATCAGATTCTTAGTTAGAGGATTTGATTCTGTATCAATTTCAAGGGTGTTTCATTATTTTTCTAGGATGATGGTCTTCGAATTCTTTCAACCCCCCTCCTCGTTGAGTCATAATTATTATTTTTCCTACACTGGAAGTCTATGCGGAAGGATTTTGAAAATTATTGTATTTGTGTTTATTATGGGATTACAATGAGTTTAAATTTTGAAATGTAGTATAATCATTATATTGTTATTGTTTATTTTATATGTGATATGTATGGCCAAGATTCGTTCCTGGGCCAATTAGGCTGGAACTAAATAAAATACTACACTACTACTATTTTTCCTACACTGAGAAAAATTAGATATTAAAAAGTATACCAACACTCAGTGCGTATAGTGAGACAAAAAATTTTATTAACACATATAGTAAAATTTTTAATCATGCATATGCACTGAGTCTGCAAACAGTGTTGGTACTTTTTAATATCTAATTTTTCTGAGTGAATGAGTTTTTCTGCAACACCTACAACACTGAAACTACATCCGTTCCTTGCGAACTAACTCGGTGAACTTTTCTACTTCTTCTATATGTTTGTATATAAATTATGTATCCGTTGGGATATTATCATCTTCTTACTATCTTGCCTATTAAATCGCGGATATACAATTTTTCGTCGCGCCATTTTTCGTGCGCAAAACACTCGTTGCACCATCCTCGCCTTTTATAGGAGGTTTTGTTTTAACGCCCTGCTCGTTCACAGCGCGGCGGCATGTATTAAACGAAGCGGTATGATAAAAAAGAAAGGAGGAAACGACTGAGATACTCGCAAAACGATTTACGTAGGATTTGCCGAATCCGGTTAATTGCACCGTGTTCGAAGAAACGCTTCGCTCAAGTAGAAGAAGTTTGCTTGAGGTAATTAGGATACTTCTTGCAGGTGTAATAGGCATAGATTAGATTTATGGTGGTAAAATGGGGTTGGTTGGGGAACTGACCTACTTGAGTCAGAGTTCGAAGATGAATGATTGCTGGTGATTGGACATGCTCGTTGTGTGTGTTGAGGATTAAGTTGTTTGTTAGTTTCTAAATGTGTTGTGGTTTTAAAGACTGCGTGAGAAAATAAGCAACTGGGAATTGCGTAGTGAAATATCAGTTTTTGTCAATGTCGTGTCTGATGGTAATTTAGAAAGAAGCGTTTCAATTTCGATTCGACTTACAATGTTTTGATTGATCTCGTCTTGATAGAAATAGAAAATACGAGTCTTTTACGATGGTTTTTAAATGGATTTCAATCGATTAGCAGTAGCAACAATACCACTTTACGGTATTCATATTAAGTTAACATTTTTATAGGACATCTGACTTATTTTTCTCTACAAAAATTTGAATCATCATTTATCTCTCGCTTTGTCTCTTATTTCACCGGTAGCAGTAAATCTTCGAAACGAAATCGTTTCAAATGATACCTCGTTCATGTTGCAGTTACATTAGTACAATTTGAAACGCTAACGTTATTACATAAACGGTAGCAGCTTATGTATTTGAGACTAAATATTCGGTTGAGCCACTCTTGCATGATTGCAACTGACGTATATCGTTTGAACGGCATATAGTTAGTTGATGCGCATGAGTAATAGCAGGCTATTGTGATAACTCGCTTCACTGGAGACTATTCGAGGACCAGAGGAAAGGAAATTACTCTGTTGTTAATCAATGCACTTGTCACGTATTTTTATAATAAAATTCATTACCAATTTTATAAATTGTTTAAAAAAGAGATTATAAAACTAAAAAAAAAAAAAACAAAAACAAAACTTATTGTACACTTTATTATACATAGGAAAATGAAATACGAAGGAAGAATAAAAATGATAAAAAATTGTCTTCGATATGGGAAAGCAAAACTGTCCAAAGGAAAAAGTCCATAGCAAGGTATATTATAAAGAAAAGTGCCATCTGAAAGTATGAGTTATAATCATTTAGGAAATGTACATGTGTGTATAGACACCCGGTCACGCAATTTAGTTTTGTAAGGGGTGCTGATAAGGTAAGAAACTTGTAGGACTGGTTGGCACGGCGGCCGATAGTAGTAATTTTCTCTCGTAATAGAGTCTGATCGAACGATGCAGGTATAATGTAACTTTATACAGTTTACTTGTACTTACATGCATGTAAGATCGGCGGCCCAGGTAACGAGCTGGTATCACGGATGTTCGTATTGGAAAAATACTCACGAAGCTGTCTTTTCACATACGGAAAAAAAAAGTCGAATGAAAGACTTCTACAATGTCGGCGCTCACACGATTAGAAAGAACGACGCTATTAACAAGCAGCCACGCCAGACGCTCTCGCCACGGAAATGACGACTTATTTTTATTATACCTTCCACATACTTTTACTCAAATCCAATACTTACCGTCTGTTTCGCGTCATCGAAATTATTTCAAAAACAAGATCACAATTGCGATATGGTGTCTTCTCGATGAATGACATTGACTTAAAGACACGTTGATCAGAAGACGACAATTTTCTTGAAGGACCGGTAGGAACATAGTGATATGTGACATTTTTGCTTCTACTTTCAAGTACAAGTGCAAAAATAGTGATCGTGCATTTCAATAGAACTTAGAAAGTTGTTAATATTATTGCATTTACGTTATTGTATTATTGCTTTTTCAGTTTTAATGAAATCGTTACGATATATTCATCGATGCGAATGTCGTAAGTGGAAAATCCAAAAAAGAATGAACGTCGAGGCTCATGATGATTTCAGTTCGCGTGCCAAACGTACCAACGATTGACGTCACGATCGACAGTGACTTAATTAAAATTGCATTAAAATTTTTTGTTTCCTTAATTTCTGTTTGGGAACGTTACACCAGATGACGAAAACGTTCGTGAGAAATTCGCATATCGTTTAATTAAATACTTAAAAATAATTAAGGTGCCAACTTTAAATTTTCAAAAAACACTTTTAACGTTCGACAATTTCGACAATGTATCAACATATACTTTTACTTAAATTCACAAAAGTGTCAATTCAAAAAAAAAAAAAAAAAAAAAGAGAAAAATATTTATTCATTCCTTTCAATCAACTTTCATAAAAGTATGTTACTTTCAAATATTATTATTTACCATATTAATTCAGTATTTATGATAATTTTAAAATTACATAAAGTTTTCATTTGACACTCAATCACGAAGTGTCAAATTTTGTTACATTGTAAAGCGTTCCTTATAGGATTAATTTAAAACACACACGTGAAAAATTTTACGGTAATGGTTGACAAGTAGTGTAATTTTGTTTGAGAAATAAGATGAATTCCAAAAATCGATTTGAATTCGGCTGCAGGCTTATTCAAGCTCCTGGGCAATATGATTATGCGTGTCGTTTGGTGTTAATATAACTACATTTAAAATCGTTCTCACGAAATTTCCGAGGGTCCACCGTGGCATGCTAATTAGGCGCGGTATAATGATCGATATTCGCGGAATCATCGATCAAGTTTGCATGACGATTAACGCGCATGGCGGAACCAACGCGACAACTACCTCTTGTACGTTGTTCCGAAACAGTGTAATTACCACAAGCGCCCGTGTTGTGTAACAAAATCGGACCTTTTAATCTACGTTAATCGACGTCGTAACTACTGTAACATTTTTTATGCAATCTTATACGTATCGAAATTACGATGTTTTGTTGCAAAACCCTTCATTCATTTTTGTACATCAAAGGGTATCTTTAAAGCCTAATGAAAAATCTTGTACTTTTTACATTTACACTTATTAATTTTTTTTCCGTTTTGCAATTTTCTCACCCGAGGATTTTTACGAAGAATCAATTGTGTGCAAAAAGTCTGTTATGAAACAACCAAAAATTTAAATAAAAACCATAATCTCGTAACAA
>JABFQA010002121.1:0-11915 GCA_022817065.1 Probaryconus sp. ZL-2020 | reverse complement strand
TATTACGTGACCTTCTGCACCTTATTTGATGGTATATAAAAGCCATCTTATTCTTTTTCGTCTGGAGGAAAACGACGAGTTAGTTCTTGTTTTATTTCTTGAAACGACAAGCATAAGACTCGGTAATTCGAAGAAAATTATTCTTTATGAAAGAAACTTCAAACTCTATTAATATTTCTGTTCAATCTTACAAAATTCTCTGTAGACTTCTCTGTTTCTTATAAACAGATTTGTCAGTCAATTAAATAAATATAATTAAATTGACAAAAAGATTAAAAAATTTAAAAGAATCTGAGATTCTGCAAGTTTTATAATATTTCAAATTATAATATCTTTGAAATTGAAAATTATAAACAATCTAAGTTATTTATACAGTTTAGCAAATATCATAATTAGACTACTGACTTTTAGATCAAGTTTTCTATACAGTTTAGATATTGATCACGAATGATTTAGATAATGACGCAACAGAAGTGCGACATACATATTTGAGTCACTCGACTTGTAAATGATTCATATAGAAATCTTGTATATCTCAGCAAACTTGTATATCAAATTACTTTTCCTGCTGTTACAATGTTAAATTTGTAACACAATAAATGTTACACCAGAAATAATTTTTAATCTGAATCTCCTCTTTCATGATACACTTTGCTCGACGTTTATATAAAATACTGCAACGCTATCATTATCGTAACAGTCAGATCAGAACATATGATTCCAGGGGTATTTATATCTGGACCATGCTACAGACTTGGCTCGTTTCCATTGTTATTCTAGAAAGGAGTTGAATGATTGGTTTGAAAGCTTTATTCAGCTGGTCAAGGTTTTTACCAGTGTTTTACGCAAATTGAAAACTATTTCGCGAGATTTATTCGCTCAAATTTTGTCCTGAAGTATAAACCTTTTGAAAGTCCATTACGAATGGAAATTTCAACATTTATATTCTACATTATGTCATTGTCATATTCGACTCAAATCTTGGGGCTTCATGAATAAATCATTACACTTAACAAAGAGTACATTCCAATCCTTCTAATCTCTTTTATACGTCTAATCACTCCTCAAAATATAAACGTTTCGTGGCCCGCTAAACTATTCACTTTTCAATATAGAAAATGACATTAAAATATACACGTACCTTTGAATGAAAATAATTGATATGCAGTTTGTAGAATTATTTTAAAAGTCGATTAAAATATCTGATGATTTTGTAAGTTTTTTGTACATTTTTGGTACGATAATAATCATCATTGAAATAAAAGCAATTAAAATTTATCCAAACCATAAATTATTCAAGGAATTTAATAATGTTCAACAGAATTATTTTATTAACTTTTTAAGCTCTTCTTAATTGAAAAGCTGTGTAATTACATTACTACGGGAGTTTTCACGCTTAATGTAACGACCTTCTAAAACATTTTCTAAATATTCTTGTTAAATCCCTTGCATTTCATTTTGTAATGAAACCTTTTTTTTTTAATACACGACAGCCTTATCGTCTTGAAGGCACATTTATAAAATTGCTTTCATCTTATAATTTTCAACTTTTTAACCTTTCAACTCTTATCAACAGTTTAAACTGTAATTTAAATAATGCTTCCACGAGTACTTCTTTTACGTTACGCTAAAATTAGGTCTTACGGAGAACAAGGAAATGACCGTTATCTTTGTTATGCTCATCGATGATGTTCGTTAGTCATACCCCAAAACTCCATTAAATATATTTATACACCGTGACGTTTTCCTAATCTTTCAGAACAATTCTTATCATGAACTGTCATGTCAAAAACACTCGAATCTCACTGTCGACTTAATTCCCACACGTTACCAAACTCGAAAGTCTTTCTCCGCATCATTATCTCAAGCAGATTTTCTGGGAATGCAACAAGAACGGCTCAGCCATAGCAGAGCAAGTCCCGACGAGGACGATCTGGAACGCTGGCTTCGAGTAGTTCTCGACCAGAAATTGCGTGGAGGCCTCGGTTAGGGAAGTTTCTGGTTTCGTTAGCAATCTTGTTGGGCTTTTATCTTTTAAAAGGCAGGAGGGAGTGGTGACTAACTCGAGGTAGGGGAACCCTCCGATCGTATGCCACCCGCCAGTTTGAAAGCAACCTCCGTCATGATCGCGTCAGCCGGTCTTTAGTCCCACTCTAAGAGTGACCTCGCGCGTGTTTCGAACCGGTTCGAAAGTTGAGAGAAGCTCCGTGCGATGATGCCAAGGGAGCGCGGAGCAAACTCGTTCCAGCATTTCCAAGCAAAACAACAATAGCCGCACCATTACGATGTTTTGATCCTTTAAAGTCTTCAGGATTCAGGACCTCCTATTGTCAAACGGTGACTTGTTGACAGATCCAGACCATCGTTAAACAATGTCCGAGAAAGATCAGTTCTAAGTTCAAAGAACAAAGATGAACAAACACATTCTTAGTTTCCTCTCGGAAGAAACATTGCAGAAGAAACTAAACTAGAGAAATTATTAATTTTGGAAGATCGAAATTATAGATATAGGGGATTGAAAAATTGATTCAATTGATGATTAATAACAGGAACTTAATGGTCCAGAAGGGAAATTAAAAGACCTCTTGGATTGGAACGAGCCAATGAATGGAGCGAAGCAACAAGTACTTCTCCGATACTCTTCTTTGAGCGTAACCCCCTCGACGACTGGATTAGAGATGACGAACAAGATTCAAGACCTGACCAGGCTTCGTGAAATTCTTTGACAGTACATCTGATGTTTTGGTACCACAAAAGGATCAACCATGAGTATGGGCAGCAAAAAAGGGGCTGTGTTTGGAGGCCCTGGTGTTGTAGTGAATAGTGAACGTGTGGTTTATTATTGGGTGTTGCTGTTTTTCCTGTGTTCGTTTAGCATCGTCCTAGGGGACAGTGCCACGAAACCGGCCGGAATATGTGCTATGGATGGCTGCAATTGCACGGTCAAGGCGCACCACTGGATTTTTGTAAAATGCGTCTTCTCCGACTATCAGGTGATTGGAATTTCATCATTTCTGATACAGCTTGTAAAACTGGTTCTCAGAGCTGACAATTAAACATGTTTAATAATGGCAGAAAATCTGTTCATGTTTTTTTTTTTTTCTTTCCAGGAGATTTCACGTACTTTTTCATTTTCTTTTATTCAATGTAATAGTATTTGAAGTTTGATCTTTGAAACGGTCAAAGGAGATTACGTTGGAGGAACGTATCTTATCTCGGAACAAAGATTAGGTGAACGATGTAGGAATCATTGGCCTATGAATGGCCAGGAAATAATTTAACTAAGAGAGACTGTCGCAAGTGGCTTCCTCACATATGAGTTCAGTCAACCAGGTATATTGTACCGGCCGTTCCACTTGCTGCTCTCAGCCGCGCTCCGCTGGAGATTGTCCGATTCTGACCACGAAGATATTATTGCAACCATAATGCCACGCGAACTTTTATTCCCATGAAAACAGGTTCGCGAACCCTGATTCTGTCTGATATGAGATCTCGATGATTTCTTGAGGAGCCTCGCGGAATCCGCTGGAGCAGATGAGAGTCACTGGCTTGGAAGTCAACGACTTCGGAGCGCCATTAGACTCTGCATTAGACTCCAGGGCAATCGTCGGCTGGCTTAGAGAATTTGTAGTTCGAGCAACTTGCTCTGCTATTCGGATACATAATTACCTTAACGTTCCCTTTTGCTTAATGTTGCACTTGTGTTCAATTCGGTCTTTGCCTTCAGACCGCAAAAATCTTTATTGCTCACTTTGATTGGACTTTTGGCGAATGTTATTGTACTCTCGAGGAATTTAAAGGAATAGCTAATCGGTTTTGGAATGAATATCTTTCAAAAGTTAAGATATATGTTTTACAATAATTAAAGATTACATTTTTGTAGAATTTTTTTTTTATTACGAAGAATAAATTTTTAACATCGAGTGTTTTATCCGTTTTAAAAACAAGACATATATGCATATAATAATGCGGTTGTTTTACACGAGCATGCCTGTCTATGAGTCATTCAAATGATTTCCGGTGTAAGTTTACGAAAGAAACAATTGGCTAAGATCTAAATCGTTTAGACTGGAAAGTGGGCGAAATTGAAATTTTTTAAATGCATCGGCAACCTTGATAAAAAATAAATATGAAATACAGTCTCTCAGTAAAATTAGAAAAAAAAAAAAAATAAATAAAAAGATGATTAAATAATCGACGTACAGAATTTGTACAAATAGGAGTATATTTAAGTCCGAACTAAATACCAAGATCGCGTATAAATACAAGACATTGAGGAGGAAGGTTAAAGGTTCTGTTTAAAATAGCGTCCGCGTGAGCCACCATGACCGATTATAAGGCGAAGCAGTCTATTTTCTATCACCTCTCATGCGTCTATAAACTGTAAGCGAAAGAGAAGGATCTCTAAAGTTAAGCCCCCTACACAACGGCAAAACATATTGCACTCGGCTAAGGAAAGCTCGGGTTTAATGAAATTCGAGACTTAGGAGAATTATATTCCCAGTGGCGAACTTAATGAAGCTTTCAGTGCACGCCAAATACTTTTCGCGAAAAATTATTACTCCAACGATAGTAATTAACTCGAAACAACATTTGTCTGTGTTATAAAAAAATACTGCTTATTTAAAAAAAATAATTTATGCTCTTCTACAAATGCAAATTCTTGGTAATAATTTTAACTGCTTGTGATCAAATGGTTTGAATTTATTTTCACGAGGTGTTTTGCATAAATTAACGGGTATTGAACAAAAGACTTAGTAATCTCTGGGGAATGCGGAGAACAGCTCTTGTGAGAAACACGATATGACAGCATCAATATAGAATAGTTGTCAAATCATTTTTTTTAGAATCGAGTACCGTGTGAAAGTTAAATCGTACATTAGAGAGCTTTGAATTTCAGAAATACGACACCAGATGTACTTTCTCATTAGATAGCTCAGTCATTAATTATTGCTGCCGAGGAAAATTTCATTGCTTTTCCGCTTAAAAAAAAAACTTTTAATTGAATGATCAATTAATTAATCATTTTAACTTTAAGCAATCGAATTTTAATTATTAACCAACAGATAATTTTATTGGTTTCAAAAACCATTTTTTTCTGAAGGCGTTGAAATTGGTGATACGAACGAATGCTTCCCAATCGTGTCAGATATACACGATGTCACTTATAATGGCAGTCTCGTTATTACCATTTGAACTCGAGCCGACACCGGTTACTATCATTGCCCGGAGTGTTTAATCGTACTCAACACGTATAACGACACGCAATAGACACCAAGATAATCTTTTTGAAAGATATTTTCAAGCTATGAAAATCATCCAGTATTAATTAATTAAATAATAAATTCGATCTTATCTTCGTGATATCAGATAAAATAACATCACCGTAATAAAATGAATGATATTTAATTGAAAGCAAAAACGTTTAAATAAATAAATTTGAACGAACGCACGAAAGTAAATTGGTAGTCTTTGATTTACTGGTGACATGACTTAAATTTCGATTACGATGACGAACCTTATGCCATGTTAATTTCAAGTAGACTATGCCTCATTCATTTTTGATTGGCCATTAAGGCAACATTTGGACAGTCAATAATGGCATGTTTTGAATAAAGATTAAGACTGCGTGAATTAGCGAGAGAGCCGATAGAACTAGAATTCGTTCTCATGCATTTGGTTGAACCTAGACGGCTTCCGCCGCGTTCGACTTCCGGTCGAAGGGTCGTTGAATAAGCAGTGCAGAAATAATGCGTATTGTCGTGTCGATCTTATATAGGCATCGAATTCTTGTTTCTCCGTTAATATATATTTTGGACAGCAGGGAACAAATCATTATTATAGTATTTTTTTTTTTTTATCTAGATTCAATTGTCAAACGTTTTCCCATGATTTTTAAAATCAAATTGTAATGCAAAATTTTCTGTCGATTTGAATGAAATACAACAAAAGAAAGAAATGGATAACAATTTGATGAAGTTTGAGGCAAATAGTTACAAATTGTGAAGCTGTTAAAATTGGTGTATTAACAGAGGATGCCATTGTATTTAGAGACAATTGGACCATTGAATAAAATGAATATTTTAAAAAGGATAAAAAGTTGTTTACGAATAAGATGAACAAGGTAATCGTTCTAACGCCCGTACTAAATTTTGCTAAGGGTTATTTCTAAACACGAGGTGTCTGTGCATGACTCGATCTCTCGACTCAATTTATTCACAATGGTCTCTTTCAACGAGCTCTTAACGAAACCCCGGACGTCATTCAGAGGATGCCATGCGGGTTATAACCCATGCTCTCGTAGTGGCTGAAAAATTGAGCTTTTCTTTTTTATGTTTCTCATTTAAAACCCCTATTACTAAATATTTATTACACAATCACAGTTTGTTGTCGTTTCATTTTTTCTTATAATAAAATAACATTTAAATTATTCAACTAACATTGTAAAGAATTTAAATAAACGAACTACTTTTTTTTTTTCTTTCGATAAAAGTAAACGTTATTGGCATTGCGGTAAGTATGATTTTTCCACGAGCTGAAGACATATTTACGAACATTTTTTCACGCTTCTTTTTTTCTTGAGCGCAATTTAAATGTCACGTGAAAATCATTTATGTAACGAATCGATTATACGACTTAATCTCGTTGCTTTGAAAAATCGCATTTCTCCTTATCGCGTTTAAATAGAGTATTCTACGATTGTGCTTCAGTCGCATAATTTATGACGACGTGGAGAAAGGTCCGGAGGGGTGTGAGAGCTGTGCAAGTGCCTGTCGATGTGACTAAACGTTTCATCTAATCGCCCTTAAATTGATTAATATTCAATAAATTACAATGGAATGAGGTCGTAAGAAATCTGTCCACCATCAGCTGCTCGCTACAAAAGAATATTTAATGAGCTGCTTTACAAGCTCATGTTTACTATCCGTCGAATTTAATTAGCCAGACGTCGTCGAGTATTTGAAATACTCCAGACAAATTATCTTTACTTTATGTCAACATTATTATATCGATAATGCGCCTGCAATTAATTAATTCGAGCGACCTTATGTTTCGTTATATTTTATATATAATATCTGGAGCGAAAAAAATTGGGTTAATGTTACATTATTTGAAAAAGCTTTTGCGAAATGATGCAGTAAGAATGTTGTCAATTGACAATCCTGTTTGACTAACGTGTCTTTGTGATGTGACGTTTCACGTAAAAGAAATTCTTTTCATTTTTTTTTCCTTTTTTTTTTTTTTAATTAAAAAATTCTCCATTAACGATTAATAAATTTTATTAATTATTTCATAAAAGGATATTTTTTGCTCAGTATTAATTGAATCTGTAGGCGACAGTAACTAATTGACTGATTTTTTGTTGTTTCTGCTCTTAGAATTGTTTTAAAATGTTAGAATCCCACAGTAATGTCGTGGTTTACAAGAGATTTGTTTTTAATTCAAGCAGGAAGCAAAAAAAAAAAAGAAAAAACATTAAAAAAAAAAAAAAAAACAGGAGAACGTGTTAATAAAAACTGCACTGGGCGTAATACAAAGCCATTCTTATCTCTGTAATTAAAGAACGCAATACATTTCACGGCGAGTTTATAATTGCGAGTACGACTGACACATACATCCTGCTTGCTTCGATAAGATAATAACTCTCGGGCGCGTCCGATGAATACTAGAAAATGATTATTATTCACACGCGTTCACACGTGTGTAAAAGTAAAATTGGTGCGGCGGAGAGAAGGAGCTCGCTCTAGACTTCCCACTTTGCGCGCTAACGACTCGTCGAATGGTTAACCGAGCTTTCGCCACTCGTCCTCACTTTAGCTTCTAACCATATGAACGCGCGGAGCTTGAAAGCTTTTGGACTTTATCCGCGCGCGTAACGTTTGGCAACTCATTCTTTCTTGCGCCGGCCACTTAGCCGGCAAATTAAATATTTACGAAACCGCACACGCAACTTATTGTGCCCGGCTATGAAGCTCAAGCAGCGTGTTATTTTGTTCGTCAAAATTTCCATTACAAAATGTAATTTTTCGACCGTAAGTGGGAAGTTACATATTTATGGTGTATTTGTTATTTATGCGGTCTAGCTTGCTTGTTGCGAGCTTTCAAAAAATCGTTTGCATCAAGCACTAAATGCACCGTGTAATGCCGCACGGAAATTCCGACCATTAGAGCCAATGGGCAATTTTCAAATATTTAACTCGCGAGCAAAAAATTACAATTTTTGTTTCACTTTTTTCGGTATTCAGACTCGGTCAAATAAAAACGTTCGTATAATTTTAACTTTCGGTTTGAACATTCATGAATTTCAAATTACTTTCATTTTTAGAGTGAGCTTTTATTTTCAAATTTGAAAGGTATCTTTAATTTATTAAACGACCATTTATTATAAGATCTAATCATATCATATTTCGACTTATCAAGATCATATTTCGTTATAAAATTGTTTGATGAATAAAATATGCACATAGGAATGAAACTGAACTAAACTGAAATATTCGAGTCTGAAGCTTCATTTTTAAAAAAAATGCTTAATCATTTATTTTAATATGTCCTCCAATGAGATTATAGAGATAACGAAGCAAAACTGGTATGACACATACAACAGCAAAATAAGTACATCATAATTAATCATAAATTACGATAATAAGTCATGATTAATATTTACAAAACTGTAACGTTGCTTCATTGAAAATTAACGATTACTATAATTAGGTGATATCAGAAATAAATTAAATACTTCACCGGAAACAATAAATTGTTTAATGCAATAATAATTATTTTTAAATAGCAATAAATACATAAATATATAAATTTATTAAATTTAATAAATATTAATGATAAATTATGAAAGTATTATTGCACATTACAATAGAGATTATATAAATTTGAAACAATTTAATTATTCTAATTAGCAATCAATGATCAATAAAATGTGTAATTAACAATGTGTGTAAGTGTAAAGTGTCACATTAAAGGAAAGCCAATTTACATTTGCCTGTTACGTTCTATTCATACAAATTCTTAATACATTAGCATATAATTATAAATAGCTTAGACAATTACAAAATAACGATGCTGTGAAATGAATAATACATCAGAAAATTGTCCTCAAAATTCAGAAACGTATAAGATTGTTTAATTTATTTCTGTGTTTTTACACCTAATAAAGAGAATTGATTTTTTCTCGTACACACATTTATGTTTCTTTTAAAATTAACGTTCATCTAAAAAATTCATATAATTTTATCAACATTTTATTCAAATGACAAACTGAAAAACTTACTAATGAAATGACAAAGTTCTAATTAGTCATATCCTGTAAAAACAAATAAATTGTTAAGCAAAAATATTTATGAAAGAAAATGTTTAATATTTTACTGGATTTAAAAATAATTGACAAAATAGAATAATTAATTACTGTATTTTTCTTATTAAACAATATTAATATTTATTTGTCTCTGTTGCAATTTCCAGTGCATCCAAAAAAGCGCGACGTTGCTTTAAAATATAATATAATACATAAAATAATGTGACATTTGTTATGTAAAATTCATATGTAAATCATGTTATATCATATAATTTAAAGCAAGTTTTTGCTGGCGTGTTCGTTGGAAAAAGTCGAATGAATAATTACGACATTTCGCATGAAAGAGATTGTACATTTATATTCTTCACTAGAAATATCATGGAAAAATAACTTTTTGTCATTCTATCATTTGCTCGTTAACATGCACATTTTTTATACAACAAAAATTAAAACAAACATAAAAAAAAAAAAAAAAACAGAAAATCTATTAATCACAGAAATCCTAATTTAAACTTGCAAAATTTCTTCAAACAAAATTTGCATTACACCTGAAAATATTTTTTGACATTTCCAATATCTAATCTCACGTTGAATAGATTTTTGTATAAAACCACAAAGCAAAATAAAAAAGCTTATTTCCTGAATATACGACAAAGGAAAAAAAAAAAAAAACATAAAAGGATTTATGACGCAGAGTTGAATCGGCTCTCATAATTTTGCTCGCATCCCTTTTCCCAATATAAATCGAGACTGAATTCTTCAGAGGCTAACTTGAGCCCGGAGTCTTGTAATTTATACATCTAAGATGAATTCGAGTAGCGGCCTCGGGATGCTAGGAGACTAAAAATTAAATATTCGAAAGACGAATGGCCCTGTAAGATGTTGTAATGGTTGCGAGTGTCACGTAGGACGCGAAAGGAAATATGTCGTAACACACGTGGCATGCACCGACTCCTCGTGCGTAAATAATTATGCGGATCGAGGCTATTTGACGATGTGTTACATCGGTCACACGCACGTTCCCACACAGGTGAGGGATCCTGACATGAAAGGTCGCGTCAAAGTATACGCTCGTTTAGTCAGTGCCCTTCATTTGCATTTCAATGCAAAAAGCTTCGATCTCGGATTAAAATCGATTCGATTTGTGCGAGTTTTTAATCGTCAATTTTTGGGGTAAAATTCACGTTTAATAATAACGAACGAAACCATGCAGCACTACGTTTTAACATGAATATTCATTGGCCGATTATGGGATTTCTTTGGATTTTACAAATAGTGAATTAGAATGCCATTGATATTCCCTTTCATTTTCGTGGCGAGTCCATCGGCCAAACGGGCTATTAGAAAGATTATTGTTCACGCCCATACGTTGGTTTAAGTTCGTTTAAACCAGGTTCAAAGTTGTCCTCTGTTAATGGCTGGGAACTTTCTTCGCTATCGGATCGCTGCGATATTGATGAACAAAGTTGGAAGTTAAGAGAAGGATTATAATGGATTGTTATTGTAATACGAACTTTGAGGGACAATTACAGGTGATACAATTTATCGAACAATGGAATTTGAAATATAATCTCAATTATTCGAAGAGAGAGAGAGAGAGCTGAACATAAAATGTCTGTCGACTAACTTTAACGTTTTCATTTCTTTTACGTAAAACGCTTATTAAAATAGTTTATAAAAAAAGGTTCTTCCACCTTCAACGTTTCACGAGAAGCTAATTTTCGTGACATTATTACACTTGAAAATAATAATTTCATAAATTCACGCCTCTCGAATTTTTCATAAAAATGAATATTTCCTCGTGTTCGTGGAAATTTAACAATTGATATTTTACATAACAAATTCGAAAACGAGTAGCGTCGAGAGTATTTCCATGCTTCCCTGTATCCCATTTCCTGTATATGTATCCCATTTTTCGAAATGTAATTTAGCCGAATAAATATACGCGTCGATTTTCATTGTGAGTTGGTTAAGGAAAAGTGACACGGGAACATTCCGATACACTTTACGCCGGTCTGACGTATGATAAATGCGTGATATTCTGTCTGAAAGCGGAAACTAGATTGCTCTAACGAAGAGGAGGAGCGTTGGAGCGTAATTTTTAAAACAGAGATTCGATTGTGCGACAGTGCGAGCCCGAGCAACGTTGCATCGTAAGTTGCACTCAGCAAATTGCACCCCATCTCGGCGGTATGTTTCAATTAAATGAATTACCGCGGTACGGCGACCCAGTTAACCCTGTGCGATTCACACGGCGCAAGCAACAACTGGTTTCGAGCGACCAAGCATGAGTAATTTCGTCGTTGCAGATTCACTCGACGATAAATAATCCCACCAAAATATACCCAAAGCTTTTATATTATTCGAAATACAACTCAGGGTTTAATTGGTTCATGAAATTACATTATCATGCTCGACAAACACTGCGTTTGATATTTTCTTGCACAAACTTTTCGGTCTGTTTTCGCTCTTACGTTTATCAGTACAATTTCCAAAGTTGAAACAAATTTTGCGCTAATCGCTTGTTTATACTCCAGTTAAACTCTCCGGGTTTAAATGCCTCGAGAGTTATTTAAAAACAAAAACAAAAAAAAAAAAAAAAAAAAAA
>JABFQA010002120.1:0-11915 GCA_022817065.1 Probaryconus sp. ZL-2020 | reverse complement strand
AAGATATATAAACTTTATATATCTTAAGATATATAAAGTGTATACAGTAGATAAGATTTTTATTATATAAGCAATTTTTTTTTTTATTTTACAACTTGGGTTCTTACCAGTTAAATGGTACCACTTTTTTTCCCAGTGTACAAATTCGAAATAAAAGCTTAGAACCACAAATTTCGTTAACAGCACAATTACTTCAGATTATGTTTATTAAAATGTAATCTTCCGTTAATTGCAATAATTTTCTCTAACTTTATTAATTTTGATATAGTATTATTTCACATTCAAATAATTTGTCACTATTATTTTTTTATACGTATATAAATACATATATTATACATATATATATATATATATTATTTTGTGATTATGATGCAAATTTAAATGAGTTTAAAACTAATGATTTTGTAATTTCAGTTTCTCGCGGTAAACGGACACCATTACAATTGATGGTTACAAATTCGTCAGTGACAAATACAAATAATTATTCTGGAGGCTCTTGCAAAGGTGAAAGAAAAGGTAAACAGCGTCTAATTAGTTGTGAAAATGTATTTAAAGTTCTATCTCAGACCCCACCCTCTTGCCCGTTTGACATTGATAACTATTCATTTAGTAGTTATTTATGATATTATTCCGCCATCGCCCGCATTCTCATCAATGGCTCAGTAGAAAGAAAAGTTCGAGTGACTTTTTTGTTCATAAACAATGATAATAAAAACGATGCGAGTAACGGAGGGCTAACAGTTACTAATAAGATTAATGTTATAAAATTATAATGAAGCTTTCATTAAATTCAATTGCTGTATAACTTTCATTAGTGACTATGTTGAAATTAACATTGTTTAATATTTCCAATAAGTATATAATTATTTTTATTAAAATTGAATTGTATTTACAGCTGTCGAACACACACAACTTGAACCCCAGGAAAGAAATGTGTTAATTGAAAAGAAAGTAGAATTTTTCAAACAGCATATTAAAAAGCTTCCGCAAGACTTGCATGAAAAATCTTCAAATACTGCATCTTCAAATACTGCAGGTAATCAATTTATTTATGTTAATTAAACGCCGCGCGGGGCGTTGCTGGTACACCACTTTTTTCTAAGTGCATAAAAATAAATGGAGATTACGTACAGATGAATCCACTGCGTGCAATTGAATTGTCTCTCCGTATTCTGTCATCTTATCGTGTCATCGGAAATCCTCTCATACAATATTTGAGATGATTATCCAGTGACAGTAACCGGATTCTTCTGAAAGTAAAGTAATAAACTATAAAAAAAAATACTGACTCCCCCCAAAAAAAAACTAAAAAAAAATTGTTTAAAATTTTTAGAATACCGCGAGGAGCAGACTTGACTGAGTCCACCTCTAATACCACGTTCTATGAACATTAGCATATCAATGTCCGTCAATAATTCTAAATTAATTTTTGTATACTTGAGCGCACAGTCCCACGAATAACCAGGTAAAGTAAAATAATGCGCGGGATCCAGACCATGAGATATTAATAAAGTTGAACGAAAATTTTCAAAAATATCTGCGAGAAGAAGAATGTCTGTTTTTAAATACAAGTCAGAATACTCTCCCAAGGTTTTGCAGTTAAAATGTTTCCATACATTACACGCATGTAAATAATCAGATTCTTTAACATCGCAATCATTCAATTTACTATAAAATTTTTCTCGAGAAGGAAGATTTGGTTCATCTAAAACACTCATTTCATTTATATATTCATAGGGGAACACTCCCTTTCGGGTTAATAAATTAAATTCTACATTGTTATTAAATTCACTTTTTAATATTGTTTTTTTATCATTTTCTAAAAAAGATGCTAACTTTTCGAGGGAACAGTTTAAAAATCGGTATGAGTCTATAAATGAAAATCGAATTTTTGTATTGTCAACGAATTTTATAATACTTATATATTTTTCTAAATTTGATGGTATTAGTTTAATTCTTCCCTCAAAACCATTAGCGACATCGCGAATAATGAAATGAGCGTCATAATTACTTAGATTGTGAAAAATAACTGGGATATTTAGACTTATTTTAAAATTCAAATTACAATTGTTATGGGCGGCTCCTCTAAAGGCCCCCGTAAGGTGACAGTGGTCCTTCACTTTTTCATCACCTGAGAAGGGCTGCTCGCAAATGTGACATATAGATGCTTCAAAAAACAACCTCCAATCAGCAGGTGTGAGAGACATTGGTTTCAAAGTAGAAATGATCTGGAGATAATATATCATTTAGAAAAATATGCCGAATAATGATGCTCAATACAAATTAATTATTTTTCAATTTACCTTGTCAACATCATCGGCAATTTTCTCCAACTCAGCAGCAAACCAAGATGCACAGCCAGGGGTCCTGTTTGATGAGTACCTGGATAAGGATGAATCATAATTACAATGCAGGTAGTATCCAGCACTGTAAATTTGGTGTTGTTGGTAAGCTGACTTCGGAGCCGTAGGAGATTCCACCTTTCCAAGGAGACATTCTGTATCTGCATATATAACAAAAGGCACTTGTAATTTTTTCGAAAAGTTTGTAAATTTTAAAATGTTTTTTCCCGGCTCGGGTAGTTTCACTGCACACTTATTCACTGTTCTACACATTTCTTTATGGTCCAATAGTTTCTCCTCTGAATAAAAATAGTGCAGACACCGATTGCAAATAAATTTTTTGTTGCGATTGTATTTCGTACACTGACGCGACACAAGACGACTCAAATTTTTAATCCAGCAGTAATGACCGGATTTGTCATCATCGTTGGTAATCAGAAGCAAGTTGACGTGTTGCTCCTTTTCATTTGCAGTGAGATGTAGAGGAAGCACTTCGCTTTTTTCAATAATAAACACATTCACTGAAACATTGTTTTGTTTTTCGAATTTTGGAATGTTTTTCACCGCAACAGGGAAATCAATACCATCGAAATTTAAATGTTCTTGCCACTGAGGGTATGATTCTGGACGGTCAGTGTGATTACCGTAATTAGTTGGAAACAAGCCGGATATTATCGCCCATGCGAAACAATCATCATCATCAACTTTTATATTCACTACCGCTTTTTTGTTTTTCACCCACTTTGGTAAATCAATCCACGAACCTGCACACAGTGGATTGGTTTTACAAATTTGAATTAATAAATTAATAATAGCTGCTAATGTCCACCCAGAATCCTTATCTTGAAAATCTTCAAGTTGAGCCAGAATAGGTCCTTTTAATTTCTTGTCAAACCAATCATCAAGATCCGATGTCACAAACAATTGTTCATATTTGTTGGTAAAAGATTTGTGGTCCTCATTTTCCAGATGTGTGAAAAGACCCGTAAAAATTCCGCACACTTTCACACAATGATGTTGGCGGATGGCATTACCCACGTACTTTAAAACTTCTACCTTTGCAGCCTCCAGAAATTTTACAGGATCAATGAAAGAAATATTTACAATAATACCTGTCTTTAATCTGTTTCTAAAGATAGATTTAACCTCCTCGAAAGCTATACCCTTCGATGCACCGAGCCTTTGTTGCGCAGATGTTTTGAAGGAAATGATTTGCGCGATCATTCCCTCTATTGACGCTTTTGTTCCGATGGGTACATGCGGTTGTAATTGAGATCGCATCATCTCAATTGCACGATCACATTTTTCACAAAAATGATGAAAATCAAGATTTTCACGCAAATTTGCGAACTCGCTCCGCAATTCGACCACTTTGTCAGCAAAACGTCGGCGTATATCCACCATAATGAAAATTTGAAGAATAACTAAATAAAACGAGCCAAGAAGACGCTTATTTATTAACGAATATTACACAAGTGAATCAAATGGAGTATATTCATATTTTTCTTCAAAGGAGAAAGGTGGGGGGTTTTCCGGATTTTAAAAGAGAATGTGACTTCGTAGGTGACGAAACAATCTTCGAAAGTTTTCCCATGTTATTAAATTTTGACATGACATTATAAATCATTATTTATATTCAATATCTTTGATCTATAGAAAGGTTTTTCACACATGAATTTCAAATTTAGAAAGTCTTCTTACGTTACTAAATTTTGACTCTGAAATTACTTTTATTCAATATCTTCGCTCTACAAAAGGTTTTTATAAGAGTTTAAAATTTTAGAAAGTCTTTCCACCTTTCGATCTGTCATTCCTTACTTTGTCTCTGATTTTCGATTAAGAAAAATTATAAAACACTTAATCATTCAAACTAAAATCTATTCTTCAATTATGCCTTTCACATGATCAAATGTCTGCCTTTGAAAAATACAGTTACACTTTAAATTACGACTTTTTATTCAATATTTTTTTTTTTTTATTTCGTAAGAAGACAAATGATAGAAAGTCAAAACTACAATCTATTCCCACTCTTTCGCAAGATGTTTTTCTTAATTTAATATGTGATTGCCTTTCCTTTTTAAGAAAATACAGTTAGACTTTAATTTTCGTGTGGTGGAAACTTAGTGGGGAAATTTATATATAAAAGCTTATTTAATCGATTAGAGTATCATTCTTCGAAATCTACTCCTGATTTTTAAAAAGTTTCAAAGACCGACATCACCAATAAAATGGCCAATGTAAGTTGCTCATTTATTATATTAATATTATCATTATTATATTTTATTCTTTATTATAAACAGTATTATGTTATATTTTGTATACAACATTTATAAAACATTTACTATCTCGGTTTTAATAATTTACGTTTTAGATATTTACTTTGATTTTTCTTTAAAATACTGAAAATACATTTTCTGATACCAATTTTCATTTTTATCTTTTACGGTCAATCAATTTCACCAATTTCAATAAAGGGATCAAGTGCGAGTACCCTAAAACCAAGAAACTGAAAGATCTGCGTCTGGATGAGGAGTATTTCATAACCAAGTTGCGGAAAGGAGGCAAAGTGATTTCATGGTGTTCGGATGTGATTTCAAATTGTCCGATTGAAAATCAGCGTATAATTCGAATTGAGAAAAAGCAGAGGGACAGCAATCGTCTAGATTGGGAGCCCGGGCGACGGTGTGGCCGTTGCAAGCTTGATTAACAATTTCAATTCCTCAAATTTCATTTGAAGGAGAAGTTTTCTTAGATCGACGAGATTCATAACCTATAAGGGCCTTTCCCGCCGGATTGTTGGGAGATCGATTTGAAGGTGAGGACCCAGCGACGTTCGTTTTAATACATTTTTCTTGTTTTTCTTGTAGATTTTTCTCTATCTGAACAATAAGGGGTATAGATTTCACATTTAATCTCTCACTGTTTCCCTGGAATATATTCTTTTGGTCGAGACATGGGAAAGAACAAGTTGGATAGCGACGATCAGGCACGGGAGGACTATCCTGCTAATGTGAAGAAAAAGAACACAAACAAGACTGACAACTTACTTTCGATGACTACAAATAGATATAACTCACATGACGCAGCTCCGTTTGTGGTTCATCTGGAGATAGCAAGCGAAGATGTCCAAGCATCTTTTACAGAATTCGCTGTTGCAATGGAGATAACAAAAAAATATCAGAAATTCTCTACAGCAGTTGAGGACACGAAAAGCATAGGCAAAAACAGGTTCAAAGTATTCTTCAATGATCCTAATGCTGCGAATAACTTCCTGGATTCGACCAAAAATAAATTGAAAATAAAAGATTTCAAATGGGTAGCTTACATACCTAACTATAAGGTTCTTAAAAACCTTATCATACATGATGTAGACATTGATTATGATATAGATAGTTTGAAAGATTTGACTAGAGTACCGTCCTTTTGGCCACATCACTTCGAATTGACAAAAATGGAGAGAATAAGCGGGCGAACTGAGCAGCAAGTTGAAAATGGAGAAGCCAAAATAACATATAAACCCACAACTACCGTCAGGGTAACGTTCAGAGGTTCACAAAGACCTCCGGGTTTAATCATTGCAGGCCGGCTATTCAAAACTAAGCCCTTTATTTACAAAGTACGAAGATGCGACATTTGTCAGAGGTATGGCCACATTGCTTTGTGGTGTAAATCAAAAAGTAAACCTAGATGTGTTCTATGTGGCGAGAACCACGTGAAATCAGAGTGCAAAGCTGAATACCAAAAATGCCTACACTGCTTTGACAACAAATTGGATCACAATCATCCAGCTTCGGACTCGAAGTGTCCAATTTATATAGAGCAAAAAGAAATTTAAAAAATCATGGCTTACAAACATTTGGGGTATCAGGACGCCAAAAGGTTGTGGGAGAGTCAAGGCTCAAATTGGTATCGACTAGACCTCATGTCATACTTGGACAGAACAAATCCTGCTCTGAGGGAATTTATTCAAGATAGGAATGATTTTCCTCCGATCCTTTCACCTTGTGAGAACATGGAAACAGAGGTTGATAGCAGAACAATCACCAGTTTTTCACAAGATCCAGGGGATATAACAGCAGAAAGCTTGAAGAAAGCCCTATATCAGACGTTTAAAACAGCTGATGTAAATTCTCTAAAGAGAATTCTAGAGTTAGAGGACAATGAGGAAAGTATGAGAAGTAAGATACACCAACTTTTAAGTTACTTTAGTAAAAGAGTAAATATGATCTTTCCAAAAAAATCAGCAGATAATTATTTTTTATAATTTATTCATT
Source organism: Probaryconus sp. ZL-2020 (assembly GCA_022817065.1). NCBI lineage: Eukaryota > Metazoa > Arthropoda > Insecta > Hymenoptera > Scelionidae > Probaryconus > Probaryconus sp. ZL-2020. Next base: position 5,299 of record JABFQA010002120.1, on the reverse strand, counting down.
TAAAACTCAAAATCCATCGATTTATAATCAAAAAAGTATTATTATCCTTGTTAAAAATTGTAATATCCATGTCATCAATACAATCATATGGAATATAGAAAAATTTTCATTTAAATACAATGTATTATCGAGTTTTTTAGTTTTATTGATCAAGAAGTGGAGTACCAAATCAGTCTATCCATATCAAATCACGAGGAAGGTGGGGACTGATTTAATAACAGATTTGAAGGAATCAATTGGACTCCAGACGTTTCGAAGAAGAACTTTCAAGTACTTCAGGAAAAGATTGGCTACAGTAGTTCAGATGGTTGATAATTTGAAAAAGTTTAAAGTATATGAGACCTGTGATGGTATTCCTGTGTCCCTTATGACAGAGAGCATAATCAGAAAGAGCAAAATCAGATTGGTAATATCCAACAAAGAAATCAAAACATCTAATAACTCATTCAAATTATGGGGTTTAACGAATTGAAAATTATTCAATGGAATTGTCACGGGTTGCTGTGTAGGTTCACGGAGCTCCCAGAATTGATACGAAATGATGACGAAATTGTACATTTGTTAGCCCTTCAAGAAACTTGGCTAGAAGATAGACACACGTTTAGACAGAAGAATTATAAAATAATTAGGGACGACTCCACTCAGGTTCCAGGACGAAGAGGATTGGCAATGATGATCCATGACTCTGTACCATTTCAGAAGATTTCCACCAGCTCAATTCCTATATATAACCTGTGTTATGCAAATCAGGTAGAAATCCAAGGGGTGATGATTAATACAGGCAACAAGAGAGTTCACGTTTTCAATATTTATAACCCGCCTAGAAGCTCCAACAACGGAAGAAAGCCACCAAATTTTTGGAGCAGTTTTTTCTCTTACTTTGACTATATCCCAAACGTTATTTTGATGGGCGACTTTAATGCCAGGTCGGCATTATGGAATCCTGCCCAAACATCGGAAACACCAGAGGGATTAGACATAGAAAGCACACTGGAAAATTCAAATTTATACTGCCTAAACACGAATGTCCCTACTCACACCAACGGAAATAATGATAACTCGGCCTTAGACATATCGTTTACTTCTGAAGAATTATATGCATTGTCCTCATGGAAAGTTATGCCAGATAGAAAAGGTTCGGATCACTACCCCATATTGATGATATTTAACGAAAAGGTATCTGATCAAATACCAATAAGACCAAAAATTTCAACAATGGATCTAGATTGGAAGGAGTTTACAACAAATCTCAATAGAAATTTGGAATTTTTTGATATGGATTTCAACAACATTAACGATCTGTACAACTCGTTTATAGTACTCATTAAATCATCTCTTATCGACTCTGGGGCAAAGATTATCGAATCGAGAAATATTTCTAAACCTCCAATTTCTACATGGTGGAATGAAGAATGCCATAAACAAATTCGATTGCGGAAGGAAGCTAAGGAAAACTATATATCCAGACCAACAAACTATAACCTACAAAGTTACAAAGACCAAAAAAAGGAAACAAAAAAAAGGCTCAGACAAATTAAGAGAAAGAGTTTTAAAGATTTTTGCGAATCTCTCAATCCAGAAAAGAAAATCGACGAAGTATGGAAAAAAATAAAGGTATTTAAAAATATATATTCGAATAACTCCCCTAGTCCAAACTCGAACAGATGGAATGATGATCCGCTTGTACTAGCTGCAATAGAGAAATTGGCACCAAACGTCATGACTCCAGATCTCCAGAACTATAACCATAATATTCAAAACCCCAAGGATGAAAATCTAAACTACCTAATCAAACCATTTACAAGAGAAGAAATGAGTAATGCCCTATTCGACCTGAAGAAGAAATCAGCAGCTGGTCCGGATATGATAACGTATGAGATGATATCTCATCTCACCCGTGATGCTATTTCAGCCCTTCTAAAAATTTTTAACGTAATCTTCCATTTTAACAAAGTCCCATCAAGTTGGAAAGAGTACGATATTATGCTTTTGCCTAAACCAAATTCACTAGGCTATAGACCCATAGGACTGGCTTCATGTATATCCAAAATATTTGAGAAGATACTTCACAAGAGACTAGATTATTGGGCAGAATCGCAAAGGATCATACCAAAGCAACAATTTGGATTCCGGAAAACGAAATCTTGTACGGACAATGTCAATATTCTGATAACAGATATCAAATCAGCGCAACTACTAAACGATACTACTGGAGCCGTGTTCCTAGATATAGAAGGGGCATTTGATAATGTGAGACCTAATATACTATGTAATCATATGAATCAATTGGGCCTTCCTATCAAGATAACTAATCTGATACACAATTTAATTAGTGCAAAACATGTAAACTTCTACAATCAAGGACATAAAATATGCTCCAAGATCGTTGAGAAAGGTATACTGCAGGGGTCATTATTGAGCCCACTGTTATATAGCCTATATACTAGCAAAATGCCCCAACATTTACAGGATGGAGTTCACATTCTCATGTTCGCAGATGATGTCGTTATATATTGTTCGGATTATAACATGCAAACCATCTTCAACAAATTAAACAGCAGTCTTAGTTTACTGAGCGATCATTTATCCTCAATTGGCTTGAAATTGTCTACATCCAAAACAAAGTTTATGTTATTCCCAAACAGGCAGGCAACATTAGATCAGATACGGAATCAAAACCTAGAATTGAAGATTTACGACACTAAAGTCCAGATCTCAGAATCAACTAAATTTCTGGGAATATACATAGACAGTAATCTAAAATGGAATACGCATATCAATTACATTAAAAAGAAGACGAATAATCATATTAAAATTCTAAAAACTATCTCTGGAATTAAATGGGGCGGTCACCCACAAACACTCTTAACAGTGTACAAAGGACTAATTAGACCTACATTGGAATGGGGAGGACTAGTTTATGGTCAGCTGAACAAAACACTTGCACAAAAATTAGATAGATTACAGTACATGGCAATTAGAACAGCAATGGGGTATATGCTTACTACTCCTACAAATATTATTTTAGAGTCATCCTCAGAAGTTCCGAATAATTTGAGAATACAAAATTTGCGTGAAAGATATATTTAAAAAATAATAGCAAATCCAAATCATATGTTAAATGATTCTCTAAATAGATTTACAGGACTAATGTTGGTTAGAGGCTTACGTAAAAATAAAATAGAATCATCATTGGCAGAGGATAAAGTTAGATTTGAAAACGAGTATCAGGATATCAAAAGGAATTTGAAATGCCTTCCTGTTTACTTATACCCTTTTGCACTGAGATTTTCTATCCCTACTATCGATACATCTGTGGGCACGGAATGCAAGATCAACCCCAAACCAAATGAAAAGTTTGAAGAATTGATTAAAGAAAAATACCCCAACTACAGAACGATCTACACGGACGGGTCTAAGAAGGGATCGGAATACGTCTCAGCAGCAGCGGTTTCTATTTCAGAAGACAAGGTCAGATATCAAAACTTAAACAAGTTGAACACCATCTTTGAAGCCGAGGCTCAAGCATTGCTGATGGCCATGTGCCATATAATTGATAATGAATTCCCTCAAACACTTATAATCACTGACTCACTTAGCGTCCTTCTTGCTCTGGAGAGACCAGATACTAAGTGAAACCTACATTATTCGCTTTATTCTTTGAAATACTTAGTTAAACAATGTGAGGACAACAATCAAGAAGTAGTCTTTATTTGGGTTCCTGCCCATAAGGGAATTGAGGGCAATGAAAGGGCGGATGGAGAAGCCAAGCATGTCCCTTACTCAACAATTAACTCAAGATGCAAATATCATCATCAAAACATCCACGAATTTCTGAAAAAAGAAACAAAAGAAAAGGCAAGGGAAATTTTGAAAATTCAAGGACTCAGCAAGGGGAAAAAATATTTTTCATTAATTGGCATGCCGTTGAAGAACGATAGACCATGGTTATTCGGTCAAGGCTTTGATAGACACACGATTACGATAATTAATAGAATAAGATCCAGCCATGTAACACTAGGAGAACATTTGAAAAACAAAAACATGATTCAAAACTCTTCATGTGGATGTGGACATCCCATTCAGTCATTAAACCATACCTTTTTTGATTGTAATCTCTATGCAGCTGAATCTGAAATTCTCAAAGGAAAGTTAACGAGAATTGGAGCTTTCCAAATGTTAAATGAATTGGATATAGTAGAACTGGCATTTTCCAATAACAGAGCAATTATTCTAGCAATAGCTAATTTCATTAAGAACACAGGAATAAGATTGTAGGGAGATAGTGAGAGATGGGAGAAAACAAAGAGAATATTAAAGGAATCATTTACTACTGAGAGTTATTAATTTAATTTTATTATTATTCTTAATTTTATTTTCAAAATAGATAGCAAAGTTATATTGAGTTTTTGTTTTGACTCCGATAATTTCTGTATTGATCAATGTCGCGGGGTCCTATGTTAGATTTACGATTGTTTAAATTTTTCTTCTTTAGTTATATTTTATGAACAAGTTCTATTTTATATTATTTTTGAGTTTTAACTTTATGAGGTTGATCTTGTTAATTAAAGAGGCATTTATACCCAACAAATGCTATCAGTCAGTTTGAACGGCTGTTGTTTCTCGTTGGTCCTAGAGGTCGACACCAACGGCTGCACTAACCTGAGTGACCATCTAGTTCGAGCTTGGCTGTACACGCTTTAACAAATCAGTCTGACTATATGAGTAAACTGAACATTCAAAGTGGCGCACGGTTCTAACCTGCACTCAAAGAATTATCTGAAATAGGATTTAAAATTGGCTAATGGACCTACACATGGTCTGAAAAGCCACTCAACAGCCTTAAGCCTTAACCAAGTTGCGGGTTGTGAAAACAAAGTATGGTGAAAGGTTGACCTGCTGCATAGTTGACACAGAAGAAGATGAAGAATACAATATTTTTCTACCTGCTCGGATGCTGAAACCCTTTGAGGACGATGCACATCTCCTAAATAATATGAATAAGTTAGCTATAGAAAATAAATTATATTTAAAATATAAAGGCGGCTACTTTAATGACGTAGAATTTAATTCAAAATAATTTATTATAAATAGAATTTACTTGTTATTCCTATTCTTTGATATTAATTACTTAAATTTAAGGAAACATATTGCTATTATATATTAATTTAAGGATGTAACCGGTAGATAAGGCAGATGCCATATCCGCCGGTTACTGCACTGAACACGTGACCACACGCAAACCCCGCGCGTTGCGCCACGTCCCGGGGGCCAGCCATTTTGCTGCCCCATAATGCAG
>JABFQA010002119.1:0-11917 GCA_022817065.1 Probaryconus sp. ZL-2020 | reverse complement strand
CCTTAAATTTTTTTTTTTTTTTTTTTTTTTTTCATTTATTCCTACAAATAAATCCTTGTTTATTACAGAAGTATCAGGTAGCTCTGGTGAAGCCATTCGAGAATTTGCCGAAGACAATTTTGTACAAGTTTTCCAACGAAACACGTATATTGAAATAATAGTTGGTTACCGGAATATAAAATCAATTGGTACTAATAGAACTTTATCGTCGACAGACAAATAGTTTGACTGGCATTGAAACTAACAACGAACTGTTCAGTCAGTGGATAGTCAAACGAATTTATTAAATTGAAATCACACGAAGTAGAAAAATGTTTCTGAATGTTATTTCAAATTGAGGCGGCTAAAATATTTCGACACACATTACTAATCAAATGAAAACTTTCACAGATTAAGTAACATGAAAATACAATCGAATTTATTTGACCAAATCTAATGGGCTGTCAAGATTATTGAAAGTTTTGAATAATGAATAGGGATTGATGTAAAATATGGAACAATCATCTGAGTTATCTTTCGAGCTAACTGCGCAACGATTTTCTACTCTACGCAATAAATATCCAAATCACGCGTTAATATTATATAAATTCTGTTCTATCTGCGCATTTCAGAGCAAACCAAAATAAATACGAACAACAAAACTTCTACAATCCCCCTTTTCTCAATGAAATTCTCACAAGACCGGAAACTACAACCTTGGAAAGAGCTTAATGATATATAGTGAATCGATTAACCATCCACAAAATGATAAATAAAGTAGGGGGTAGATTGTTTATTCGTTCGTTGATTACGTCACGAAAGTTTTACGCTTTTATATTTATAAACCAGAAATTGTTAAATTAAAATTTGTATTTGATTTGTGACTTTTCGCAAATCGCAGAAAAATCTTTGAATTTAACTGTAAGAAAAAGGGACGGAATGGAAGGAAAATGGATGTCACATTAAAAGTTTGAAAATCGTCTATCCCAACCTTAGAAAATAATTAAAACAATGCAAATTCTTGGAAACTACATAATAATCATAATTAAATTTCGCCAGAAGTTAAGTCGAAGATGTTCTACATAGATGAGACAAAGAGAAGTTAGTTTCTCAGTACCACTATTTCCACGTCTGGAGACTAAAATAAATGAAGATGAGTTTCTATATTCTAATATCAGGGCTTTTATCGAGCAAATCATGCTCGCTAACAAATTATCACACTTTCGTGTGATTCGCTAATAGTTGATATTTTCGAATCACCATTCAATAATACATAGCATTTGGGAATGACACTTGTTGATGTTATCGGGTAATTTAAATCCACGAAATTCACAGTCTACGTCACGTTTTCCCAATCGTGGAAAACGAAGTAGAAAACTTTATTTGTATTTCGAAACTGAAATACCGAGAAGCATATAGTTCCTCTTACATTTTTCCCCTGAAACTTTTTTATCGCGAGTCCTTTTTCATTCGCAATCATTTAAGATTATTCTTCAAGTTCTCATCGTACCTGGCCGTTCCAAGAAAAGCAAAAGTTTACGAGTTTTCGTTTCATACCATAATTCAATATTTACTTATTAGTTACGTTTTTAGGGTAAGAAAAAAACAGTTTGAAATAAAAACCGTTTTAACAGATCAATAAGTAGATCACACTTTTGTTTATGTTTGTAATAAAGTGAAAAAAAAAAAAAAAAAAAAAAAAAACTTTCGCAAGAGAAACAATCGTGATGATAATCTGTGTATCGAGTTAAAGATCAAGTTAAGCTACCAACGCCAATTCTCCATTCGATTGGACAGATTTCAACTTTTATTGAACATTCCATTTCTACGATACTACACAATAAGGAGCACTACTCTGCGGAAGTTGAGTCGAACACAATGTTCTTGCTCGGAAAATAGTGCTTCTCATTCATCGTCAATTACTTGCTCCCATTGTAATGGTTAATCCTGTAAATGGTCATTGTCTAATAATATCCCCCATTCCATTACCCTGCGAGGACCTTTACTCTCAACGAAAATGGCGAAAACATCCGTTACTGATCCCGTTGATTATGGCAATGAAGCGTCCATTTTCACCGTTTACCAAAGGCTACAACATTTGGACAATTCAGCCAATCTTCTTATGTTTCCTCTTTTTATTTAAAATTCAATTTAATAGTGAGTTTCATCAAATTTGCTAAGAATATGATTGTTCGCAAAATCATATATCGCTATCATATATTTTCCATATCACTTTGGGGATATCTCCAGAAAATAAACAATTTTGATATTAATAATAGTAAAATTTAATATGTTAATATGATAATCTTTTTCTCAGTGTAATATGTTCAAAAGACGTTACTGCATAAGAGCCAATGTTAATTTATCTATTTTTGAAATCAAATATCTTCGTTTCTAGACAGACAATGCTTCTAAAATTTAACCCGATTACCTTTGAAGATTCATATTTTCGTTATCTCGAATTTGAAACAATTCTGAGATTTTTGAGTTTTTGTAAGTACTACCTCAAAGTCACGAGGTGAACTTTAGGTTGAACTTTCTAGACAGAAATAAAAAAAAGAAAAGAAACAATTGCAGACTATAAAAAAAGAAAAAAAGAAAAAGTGGAGAAGGATTGAAAGCTCCAGCAACAATGACAGAAACAGTCTGAGTTAATAACGTCCCGATAATACACCTTCAGTAGTAAGTCAGCAAGAGCACAAGTTAAATCGTCACAAAAGATGATTACGTGCAATAATGCTTATGGCGCAAACAATAAATAGACTTCGCCCATAGAAAAGAGCGCGCGTCAAGGCACGTAAGCAGTGTCGGCACCGGCACACTGATATGGAGAGTTTTGTTTCGAGCGCGGCGTCGCAATGCTGACGTACAAAACTGTCAATTCAACGTACAGAAAAATAAGTGCGCAGAATTGAATGAAGAAGAGGTAGAGAGAGAGAGAGAGAGAGAGAGAGAGAGAGAGAGAGAGAGAGACGAAGACAGAGAATAGACAGACAAAGAAACGAATCGAACGAGAGAGACAGAGAGAAAGAGAAAAAGCAAACAAAAAAGGAAAAAAAAAAGTCGCGCGCACGTTCGAATAAGCTGCGAACGCAATGTGATTCGTTCGCCGTGTTTTTAACGATTTCTAATACCGACGATGATGTTGCGGATCGCTTCAAGCTGTGACGTAACGATGCCTAAACTGCGATTTTATTGCGACGAGTTTTCCGCGATTTGCTTAACACTATTCTTCGGCCTTTTTAATTCGAACAACATTTTGATCCGCTTTTCTTTTCTATTTTATTTTGTTATTTTCTTTTTTTTCTTCTTTATACAAAGTTATTAATTTTCCATTAAATTCTAAGGTAAAGTGTTGTAATTTGGCAAATGAGTTGAAATTGGCCCTTCTTCAAATAACTATGGAATATCAATAATTTCAAATATCTATTTCTAATTTGACCTTAACATTAATCGTTGCAAAATTTTTGGAACTTTACAAATTAATACCGAAGAAGAAAGAAAATTTTGGGATTGTTCCAAAAGGTGAAATAAAAATGATGATAATAATAATAATGAAAAAAATGATGGTGATGATAATAATTCATGACAATATATCGAGTTTATTCACTACATGGTTAACAAATCCAGCATACATCTAATGCATAATAAAATGAATAAATAACTTCACAAGGGCTATTGAAAACCCGTCGTATATAAAAGTAGTGGAATGAATATCAATTTTATTGTATTTATGTTTTTCACGAATTCCACATAAATATCAAAATAACGTTTGAATGTATGAATATATATTTATGGATGGTATGGATGCGATTTTCCATGGCAATACCGTGCGAGAGTTGTCAGGATAAACGCACGTGTTAAAGGAAAATACGATCTTCATATGTTCATTCGCATTTGAAGATACTGACATACTCGATTTATCCATCGTCAACGCGATAACTATTGGGAACCGACCACTTCGCATTATTACGGATTACTGATTCAGAACAAATGAAAATTCCTGTTTTCGTTTCATTTAAATTATATTTTTGTCCATTTTTTTTTGTTTTAATGATAAAAAGACTACTAAAAAATAAAATCAATTATCTCAACTAATCAGATTTTTTTTTGGAAAACCACACACATATCTCGACAGCGCCAAAACGGCGACACGCCAAACGCAACACCTGCTGCGTCAAAATAGTTATGAGCTTAGCAGGTGCAGTTTGCTCCAAAACACCAGGTCATTATCAATATTAACACAAATAACACCCGTCGCCCACCCCCTTTCCCCGTTCGCCTCGCGTGGCTTTCAGGGAACAATAAAGTCCTGTCTCTCTATTTCTCAATCTTCGCTGAGAAGTTCGTGTTTGAAAATCAGCCTCACTAGAAGTTGGCTTGCTTATCTGGGCTCATTAGCGGCGACTAAAAAATGGCCTATCACAAGGAAACGTGCGCTTTCACAGCTCACTCTTATCTGACACAAGTTTTTCATTTGTTGATAGTTCGGTCTCTTCAGTCCAACCTACGATTGCAGATTACTCGACCCTCTTATCAAGATGCAGATAAATGAATGCATTGCCACGTTTACAAGGAAGAAGGCACTCGATCTTCCACTTTTAATTAAAACCTTTTCCTCAACAAGGTATCATTTCAACTCCTCCGCAGTTCATTTCTTTGTTATTTCAATTTTTCTGCACGCAGAAAAAAGTTCTACGAAAAATTACTATACCAAATAAGAATCAAGAAGTAACATGTCAAACTACCAAGTGTTTTCAATAAATTTTCATATTTGGTAATGAAGGTTAATCTGACAGAAAATGGGAAAAATAAATTTTTTATTTAATTTGAGTTTGATCACTTTTTAAATGAATTAGAAATGTATATTTTCCAATTTTCTGTTGGCTCATTTTTTGCCAGATGAATATTCATTACTTGGTATGGTAACAATTCATGAAACTTCCAATAATTTTTGCCATACCAAATAGGAAAATTTATTGAAAACATTTGGTAGTTTTGTGACACGATACGTTTTGATTCTTATTTGGTATAGTAATTTTTCCCAACAACTTTTTTCTGCGTGTGGTATTTTATATATTTAAAATGGAAATTCTAAAAATGTTATAAACGACACCAAACGAAAACGAAAAAAAGTATCCACCCTGAAAACAACTTATTCGTAAGCATGGAAATTTTTATTTTCTTTGCTCAGGGAAAAAATTAAAAATGAAGCAAATGAAAGACAAGAAAAAAAGAAAGAAAGAAATGTTACACTTGGCACCTAGGAATGATTATTTAAAATCTTTATCCTTGGTTTTGTGGCGAACGTAGATATATAGATGCGGCGCCGAGAATGATATGCGCTGTTTGTACGAACTGCGTAACAGACGGAATGACGTCATTCACAAGGGGAGACCTTTATCCCCGTCGCTTCGCTCACCCATTTCCTCCCCTTAGTGCACCATGGAAAAAGAAACCGGATAACTATGCCCGTTATCTTTATCTCTCTCAGGACTTCCCATGACGCATTTCTTAAACTAAGTAACTGCCGAGCCATAAGAACGTTAATACGAGTAAAAGTACAGGTTTCTCGCTAAATAAAACCACACGCGGACGATACACCGGCTCGATTTTAACGCGCCGCACTTGCAATTACCGAACGTTCCTTTAATCGTTTCCTATTTTTCTTAACATCCTCCACTCTTCTGTTTCTATTCTTTTTTTTCTTTTGTTTTTCGTTTGCTTCTTCTTCTCTGAAGAATTTACTTTATTTTCTAATAATTTTTCATGTTGTTATCAGTCATCATCAATATCTACTTTTTGGTATAAAATGAAAATTAAAGTAGTTATTTTTAATAACACTTGAAACAACCGAAAAATTATAAAAATATTGGTAAAACGTGGATACTTTAAATTGAAAAATAAGAATAAAATATTCATGATCGTGTCTGCGAACAAGTTTGTGAATCCTGCATTGAAAGTTAGGAATTAATGAATGCAGCGTTTTGAATGGTCTACGAAGATTAAGTTTAACTGGGTTGTTCCATTTTTATGGAAATGTCAAGTTTTTACGTACCATCGAATATTACTGTAAAATGTCTTTTGACTAGTTTTTTTATAATACATCACTTAGTCAAATACACAATATCCAAAATAAATTTGCTAAAATAAATCATATCATTCATAATGTTAAAGTTTTGTAATTTGTTAATATGATTTTTTTTAAAAGAATTCATTCGTGAACAATCAAATTGTATTCTCATTGAAAACACTGCGACTGTAAAAGATTACGTGGCAAATTAAAATATTTGCGAGAATTAATAAAGTTGAAAGCAAGTTTTTCTAAAACAATTTGTCTGCAAATAACAAAGGATTTTATCTTTGAATAGTTACTCGAAAGCTTCTCATATCCACAGTGCTTGTGACCCACAAATCCGGCAAATTACGTTATTCATCGTAAAAAGAGCTTTACTTCTATTATGACGAAATGTCAGGATATGAAACGTTATAACGTCATTTATAAGTTTATTTTTGAAATTAAGAAAAATTGTGTGACAAGACGGAGAAATAACTAAAAGTGAGATAAGAATATTATTTTTAAATCAGAATAAGTTTCGTAACAACTTACCACAATATTGTTAATTTCAACAAAACTCTGGAGTTTAAAAATAAACGATTTTCGCACGAAAATCTAAATTGCAAATTTAACAAATGGCAAACTTGTAAATTATACCGTTTAAAGTTCATTTGTTATGACATAAGTTTCTAATGTGATCTATAAATGCATTTAAATGTCATAACTTGTAAATTGACTTTTTATCCCTGGGAAATTAACGTACGTTACCGATTCGATGGAATTCAGATCAGAACTCGGATTTGATAAACGTTGCCTGATAAAATTTGCATTTTCGACCAAAGACTTGTTTCATCATTGACAACACTCTGATGATCGAATCTGGTAAATCAAATTGTATCTTATCAAGATACAAGTTTCGCGATAAACTTTTATGTTAACAGAATTTATAAAAGACCATAATCAATATACAATACTGTCGTCCTTAAAAATTTCGCAGAACGAAATTCCCATTTGATTTCAAATACAAAATAATTCGCAAAATCTTATAACACGTTTCATTATCTTGTAAGCTACCATACTTCCAATCCCTCAAGTAAAAGGAGATATTTTCAGGCTCTTCGATGGAATCATTATGTACCGACACGTTTCTAGAAGTATAATATTCTCGGCGTGTTTACTTTGAATCGCTTTATCAAATAAGTTGTTCAAAGTAAGCGCGTGCGCGACGTTATAAGATGTTCCACCTCAGCGCCGTATGGGAAACGGATCCTCTCTCTTTCTCTCTCTCTCTGTCTTCGTCCCGGGTTTGTTGTGGGCATCAAGGCAAGAAGAAGCCGGCTGGTACCAAAGACGTTTTCACGGAGCATCTGTTCGCCGCTGCTACACAGCTGCCAAATAACAGAACCGATCCGGCTCTCCTTCTCTCTTCTGCAATTTCTGTTATCTTCCTTTTCTTTTCTTTTTAATTTCTTCCTTCTCACTTCATACGCACCGATTGGTCCGTCTCCTTTTCTCTTTCTTACCGTCCTTCTTCTTTTGGGCTTCATCTTTGTGCCTCAAGGCCCATTTTTCCCTTTGTACTTGAATCGACAAGCTGCACACTGTCTCACACCGTGCGCATTTAAGCACCGCGATACGTACCAGGGTCTACCTGGACTCGTGCCGCGTTTCACCAATGATGAAGGTGACTCGTAAACGTTTCAAATCCAAACAGATTGATTCTTTCCACGAGCGCACTTCAAAAGATTGATACTCCAACAATGAATTCCAACATCCAATCTCAAAGTGCGACGAAATTTTTATAATTCAATATTTTGAATTTCACGATTTAAAAGACGATGACAAATTTTGTGGGAACAAATGATGAGGAGCGGACAGACTGATATTACAAAAGTGTTGACATTTTTTAGACACTGTATAAATATTTAAAAATCAATTCAATTTTTATCTACAAAAAACAAACACTTTGCAAAACGCATAATTGGGCAATGTAATAAACCGTATCAGCGAACAAACTCAATAAAAATAACTAAAAATGTTGCTGTTTATTAATGAATAAAAATAGAACGGCCATTAATCGATTCATTCTACCTCTTGCCAATGTGCAATGTTGCCGTTTTAGGGAAATTAAATTCCGGTCAAAGTTTGCGACAATAAAATTTGCAAATTTATCAAACAAACCTGACCGGATTAAAGCAAATAATCGGTTTAGTTATACGGAAAATTAGTTGCGGAATTAATTACCTTTGCAAAAGATTTGCCGACAGAAAATATTGTCATTATTATTACGATGATAATAGGAAAGGGGATTTGGAGCTTTGAATATGAATCGAAACGGTCAACAGAAAGGGTATGAGGAAAAAATTGAAAATGATTAGCGAATTAATATGAAACAGCGAATTGGTAATGATGACAATAAACAAATTCATAAAATGGAAGCAAACTCGCGACGCTATAAGAGTTTGTAACAAGCTGAAGCAAAAGATACGAGTCAGTTAAAAACTTTTAATTATGAACCATTACATGGCAGCTCCATTTTAACGCTTTTTCAGCACCGCTGAAAACCCGAGGGTGATATTTAATATACTGCACAAACATTACTTTATTAAATTAAAGTATTAAGCACACAAAAATGTGGCCTCCGCACTGCTTAAATAAACCCTTATGACCATTCAAATATTATAGCTTCGTAATGGATTTACAACTTCTGGTTCGACACATTATTTTTATTTTTTTTTTTTTTTTTTAATCATCAACAGCGGTGTCGTTAACAGTCAAAATATTTTTACGACACGCGCAAGAAAATTGTATTAGATTATTTTTCATTACACAACTTTAGAGATTTTATAATAATGTATAACACTCGAGAGTCGGAAAATTTTATTGTGAAACAAAAAAGTATTGCCAAAGGTAAATAAGATGTTTTTAAATAAGAAGAATAAATTTAAAAAGGAACAAGAGTGCTGGGGGAAAAAAAAGTTGTCATACGTTGAAACGAAAACAGAATACTTTGGATCATTATTTATATTCCAGAGAGTCATTTAAGAAACGAAAATCTATAAAAACAGGCATTCGATTTGTACTCGAGCAGAAATCAGGACAAGTTCTTATTCACAAATTCAAGATAACCTTCTATAGTTTTAAATCTCATCCAAGGTAACGAGCAAGACGATGAAATATCTGCTTACACAAGCGAGCGTGTCTCGTAGCGAATCTCGCGCGCATTTTCGACGTTTATCCTGTCATCGATAGATAACCGTTAATTACCTTATAATTCATAGTGACAAATTATTGAAAAGTTGGCTGGCTTTCGATATAAATAATCCGCAACGTCGACAGATATTTCGAAGGAACGCGCGTTTCGCAATTCCATTTGACTTTTTCATAACCACTTCAATTAATTTTCAATATTATCGTTTCAAGGCTTTACATGGTGAAGTGAATTGTTCGAGTGATCATTACTATTATTTGCATTCAGTTTAAATAGTTAATCATTTGATCAAACTATCGTGTTTAATTCCAACGTAATAATTTTAATCTGAAACTACGTAATTAATTGCCGAAGATTAATTATAGCTATGATTGGAGCACTGAAGAATTTCAAACTCTTAATAATAGTCACAACACAACAACCGAAGATATCTGTATTCGTGACAACGAAAATCGATTCAAATAAATTCGCGATACGAAATCAAATTGTTTTTTCCACATTCTTCTATTTTATTAAAAAAAAAAAAAAAAACAATACAAAAAATAAAATAATCCTGTTGATAGTTTCTAATATTAAAAACGAATGAACAACCCTCGTGCAAATTAAAATAACCAGAAATGTCAATCAAGAACAATTTAATTGAAATAAAAGATGCCGCGAACACCTTCAGGACACATTTAAGTGGGACACTGTGTGTGGGAGTCGTAAGGGGCTGAGGGGGCGGCGGAAGAGCAAAGAAGGGGTATGGAAGAATGGAAAAGAAATGAAAAAAAAGGGGTTAAAGCAAGAGGGTTAGTTGTTCAGTTCGTACTCGTACGAGGCGAGTTCCGTCTCCGAGTTTTGTAGCAGACATCTGCTTGATTTCGTTTTTCTTCCCTTCGGCGAGAGCGACGTCTCCTGCAACGATTCACGTGCCAGGTTTTTATCCCTTCCGCACTCGATGGGACGTACAAGTCCCACCAACTGTGACTTGTAATTTTAAATTAAGATGATATTTTCTGCGCACACGAATATAGTGATTTGTTATTGCATTGAATTCGACTGGCCATTAAAATATTTTAACGTTAATTAGATTTGATAACCGAGATACAAAAGTTATAAATGAATTCTACTTTTAAATTCTTCGTGAAATTATCTTTTTTTTTTTGAAACTTTGAACTTTAACGTTTGATATTTAAAAAGGAAACCCCCGCGCAGATTAAAAGGCAGGAACTTTTCACCTTTATTATTTTATGAAAACAAAAAAAAAAAAAAGAGAGAGAAGAAAGTGGAGCTTACAAATGAATAAATAAAAGTGAATTCAGGGTACCACGAAATGGGAATGCGCACGTAAATGACTTGATGATAAAAATAGAAATAATCTTGGTAAGGTTAGCATTTACATTGCATCGTTGTACATTTGATCTCAACTTACGTTATCTGCCCACGTGCACAATAAATACATACACACAGTGGCGGCGAATTTCCGGTATACAAATATCAAAGATAGAAATCAGCAACGGTAGTTTAAATTCTAATTACTCAAACAATAACTATCGATGTGTGTATATTAATTGTTTTTATTTATTGCTGCTTTTGCAACTATTAACGATGATAATTGTAATTGAATTTTGATATCGAAACGTGGCAAATTTCGTATCAATTTTCATTGACGAATTTTTACTGAAGATACGTTGGTTCGAATGAGTTACAAAACATCTAATCTGAAATCAAATAGAACTATTGAGGAATTAATTCCATCGCATGGTGACGCTTAATGAAAGTGACATTTTTGCAATGTAAATAACGTTACACACGCGCATATATTAATGACATAGATTCCAAGCGAACGAACGATTTACAGTCATTTGCGCGCATAATTATGAACGAACGCTGTATGCCACACGAGATCCTCCAGAATCCGATATTTGAAGAGAGATCTTATTATGCTGCTAAATAAAATCCTCTCACGCTTTCGTATAAGCGTTGTCGAAATACACGGCTATTTTTATTTAACATCACTTTCAAGCATTTTCATGCTAAACTACAAGAATTGTGCTAAAATTTCTGACACGATGAAAATCTATTCAATCTACGATTCGTTAAATTTATATGATGCTGAAATTGGCAGAAAATAGCCAGCAGAAAATACAAAATATCAGTGATTCTCAACCTGCGATTTAATTCATTGTAATTAACTAGTTTCTAAGTTTCAAAATAGTTTCTTTTGCCGGACTTTATCCGTCATGAAAAATTTTCGTCGTTTGATACTTTTGTTCGTGAGAAAAATGTTGATAATTCAATGACGCTGAAATAAAGGAAAGTAAAGGAAAAATGAATTAAAATTGTTCATTTTAATAACAGAATTTATTTACAACAAAACTACAGTCCAGTAACTTGCGTCAATTTTGATCTGTGGCGTATAAAAAATCGATTAATTATTAACAATTGTTAAATATGAAGGTTAATCTGGCAGAAAATGAGCCAGCAAAAAATTTGAAAAAATGAATTTTTAATTAATTTAAAAGATAAGCAAATGTCAAAAAAATGTGCACAATCAATATTTGAGTTTGCTCCCTTTTTAAATTATTTAAAAATTATTTTTTTCTATTTTCCGCTGTCTTATTTTATGCGAGCAGAACCTTCATTTATTAATCTTTTATTAACCTTCATTTGTTAAATAATTGTTA
>JABFQA010002118.1:0-11917 GCA_022817065.1 Probaryconus sp. ZL-2020 | reverse complement strand
GAAATCACGAGTCTTTTATAAAAGGGTAAACTGAAATGCTATAGGAGACCTAATATTTGATCTTACCTGAAGCTAATATTCCTGTTAGTAGTTCGAAGGTGGCTTTTTTCGATTATATATTTTACGCGGAAATGTTTTCAATTAAAAGATTGCTTTGTAAAGGGTTTTATGAGAATGTAGTATAATTTAAAATTTTAATATGGACGGTGAATGGTGAAAAGTAATTTATTAGTAAAAATGTATCATGATATGAATTTTTTTATCACATTGTTTATATGAAATATTATTATGAAAAAATTACAATTATTTAAATTTATTTTCTGCGAGGAAGATGAAATTATTTTATTATCTTGCTCAAAGGATTGCGTTATTTTTTTAAATTTCAGAGGGGAAAATTATCAGACCTGTTCTGATGAATTTGTTTTATCAACTGCTGTGTCAATATGCAGTTTGTACATTTAGTTTTTAATAATAAAATAATTTTTTTATTTCATTTAAGTTATATTGAAATATCCAATGAAAAATATCTGATTTCATAATAACATTTTAATAATCAATATGATGGATAGTGTTTAAAAAATGAACAATACACACGTACGATGAATTAATATAATTATATTAGTTATTTATTCGTTCGTTAACATGTAATTCAAGTCATCGCTGAGAACAATTTTATTAACAAATTATTCTACGACCAAAACTAACACAAATAATTATAATTCGTTAAATAAAATTATTGCCAGGATATACAATGCGACTAAGAGATTAACGTAAAAGAATATCAAAAACATCACAAAACAAGTTAGACTGAAAATAATGGTAAGAAATAATTTTTATTATTCTAATAAAAATCTTGTGTAAGAGATACGTGTCTCTGCACACAGATACCGCACTGACGACTTTTATCAAACCGTATCTAAATGTTATCCGATTCTTAAAGTAACCGATGATGAGATCGACGCGTTCTCAAATTCAATGCATTCTCATTTGTAGACGATGAGAATTTTTTAAAGCATCTCTTCGAATATTTACAATGGCAACAGAATTAGAACATTTGATGTGAGACGTTTTTAGTATTTCATACATATAGCAAAAACATGAACTTAAATAATTAAAATTTACAAATATTGCGACGTCTACGAAGACAAACAACAAATTAATGTATATCAAATTTCTCTATTTACAATTAAACATTATTACAATTTTCAATAGCATCAAATGTCCTTAAAAAAAAAAAAGATAATAATAAGGAGATTAACAAGTATTGAGTCAGACCAGAGATTCCTTGTATTTTTCATCTTCAGGAATGCGACAGTATAATGAATTTCAGTCCCTTATAATAATAATAAAGATTGTAGATAATCTTTCAAATGTTAACAAAAATGATCAATTTACCAATTCCGTGAAATATCATCTTACATGGAAATAATCAGACGAGAATTTTGATTCAATACACGTTATAGAATCCGCACTCTTACCAAACTCACAATTTCCTCGAGGAATATTTATAAGGTATATAAATGTAAATACTGACATGGAATGTGAAAAAAAAAAGATTCTTTAAATTTAGTTTGGTAAAAGTTTAGTAAAGACAAAGTTCCAAGAACCAACTTCCCCGATCTTTAGAAATCCTTAACTTCCCTCTCTAGTTGCACAATATATTATTTCATACTTACAGTATCTTTTTCCTAAATCACACCATAAGCAATACACGCCAGTGCAGTGATAATAATTTGGATAATATCCTTCTTGGAAGAACATGTTTCTAAAACAAACAAACAATCAAACAAGAAAAAAAAAAAAAACAAAAATGATCATTCATCATCGGCTTAAACAGTCTTTAAGGTCTCACTCGAAGTTGCAGTCGCGCTGGATGCGCAGCAGCCTCGACGAAATTTTTCGCGAACCAGTTGTACTCTGTCAGGTGTTATTACAAACTGCCTGTCTCACGAACAGGTACTCGGAAAATTGCTGGCCTTCAACACCGCCACCGTTGCTAGCGATAACGCGAAATCCGGCGTTCAGCAGCCTGGTGATCGCCTGAACGGAATTTAATTTGCAAAAGCCGTTTAAAGGAAACCGGATGACGTGCCGTGCATCCTGTTGGTGCCAAGCGACCCCAGAACGAGCGTCTATGACGGCCTGCGTCGTTTCAGGAAACACCTCGTCCAGCAAAGCCCGACCTCCCGAAAGCATCACCCGTTCCCCTAAATCAGGACTCACGTGTAAAGCCACGCACTCGTAACTCTCCGAACGTTTCTCTTGATCCCGAAGGGGTGGCGCGATTCCGCCGTTTCCTCCGCCACACCCTCGACCACTTTGGTGCGGTGGCGGACTTGGCGAAGAATTCACGCTGTTCTTGATTCGTTCCTTCTTCATTTGTTCCAGTTGTTGACACATTGCTGCGAAATGACACGGCTTATTAGATTCGACCAAATCATCATTATCCTTTCAATAATAACTAAATTTGCTCAAAGTTCTAGAAAATATCACTCCATTAAATTCAAAGTATCTTTATCAAAACGGATTATCAAATTATTGTGTCTTCTGTGACGTGTGACTTATTCTACTTGCGTCACTAATTGCATGTTAATCTTTTATGTGAAATCTATTCAAAATTTGTTTCCTTATCTCAGCTAATGATATAGAATTAAACATTTTGATGTAATAATTATTTAGTACCTTAGTTGCTAACGGTCTTATAATAATTATAACAAGGAGATTTTCAGATTTGCAATTGTGATAACGTCTCATTCTTACAGGTAGTGCTAGATTATTCACGTTTCTTTGTAGAACGTGTTACTGTGGTATTAGCAAATAACAAAAGAAAAGTACCTGTGTAATCTAAAGTATCATGATTTAAAAGTGCATAATTTCTGCTAACACAATACAGTAACAAAACATTTGTAACGATCAGTAAGTAAATCATTTAATTATAATTTTTTTTTTTTCAAACAACTGCGAAAGATTGATCGACAATTAATTTCAGATGTCCGAAGTTTGCTTTATCTTAGTAACAAATGATTGATACTTACGGGCAATGTCAAAGTATTGTGCCTCTGCTAGAAGCAGATCGAGGTCAGCAAAGTTATCAGGTATCAGTAGCCGAGAGTTGCGCATGAAGTTTAGTATATGCCGAAACATTCCACCGTCTCTGTCGATGAAATAATGTTGCTTCAAGGAGTCCAACACAATGGGAATACTGCCATTGAAAAGCTTGGCTAGCCTCGATTCTGGATATCTGAAACAATGAGAAAGTACTTGTATTAACATTTATAGTTCTATATCTGATAAAAAATTTATGCGAAGAAAAGGTCTAGGAAAGAAATAGTTATAACAATCCCCGCTTGTTTTCTATCAAGAAGATGAATTGTGCTTGGTATAGACAGGTGACTCATGAATTGGCACCTGCTCAAACTGCCCCTGGCTAATTTGCCCAAGGCTTGTTCCTCGATTGCCGCAGCTGTTGCTGCATAGACATTTTTGACGACTTATTTCTTTTTGTTAATAGATGATGTGGAATATTAATGTTCAATGTTAATGAAAAACGTGACAAACGTCCTTTAAACAAATATCACGTGTCATTGAATGTAATTATGGATGGAACAGTACCTGTTTCTGTTCAACCGATGTCGTGAAACTTACGTTAGTTAGAATATTTGTTAAGATACTTCTTAATTATTTAATGGAACGTTGCAGTAAACCATTATAAGGCACATTTCGATTGCGTTGTTTTGCAACGGTTCGTTAATATGTCTCGTGCATTGTTGAAAATAAATCACAAGTCATATGAAAGTATGGACGGTGATTACTTGATTTCTTCCTACATATGTATACACGCTTCCGGCTGAGTATTTAACACTCTCTACGCACATCGACAATTCCTGTACACGTTTTCTTCAGGATTAGAAAGTGCGTTCCTTGTCAAGTTATATTTAAATCAAGTCAATTACTAAAGTCATTGTACATCGTCTTAATATAAAATGTTAATCGAAAGAAAAGAATTCTGATAAATTATTTTTGCACGCTAAAATAAAATACGGTAATAAAATCATGGAAAATAATTGTGATAAAAATAAAACGAAATTTTTCATTGTTCGGACTATCTTGTGATGAAACATCTTGGGGTTCAAGGTCATCCCGTATAATGTGTATGAGATACGCACGTAATGCCATCGCGAGTGTCGAGCAAAAAGGCAAAGTTGGCGATCTCGTTGGGAAGTTCTCGTCGTGCGTTATGGTACGGCGCAAGGGAGAGGGTAAAAAGTTAAAGGAAGAAGTGAATATCTTTGGGCCGGTTCCCATACTATGCCCTCCTCTTTGCGATAACGTATAATAACGACGGCTTCGTGTACCTCGAGGCGTACGTCTTGAAGAGAGATACCGCGGGGTAGGTAACTATACGTCGTGGAGATGGAGAGACCAAGAGCTCGATGGTGCTAGATACGTGGCGATGGTGGTGGGCAGGGCCACGCAAATCCTATACAGTATGACGTATGGAAAACAACGAAAGTCAGCGCAAGAGTAATGAGCCTCGGCAATGTCAAAAACAACCGCGAATAATAATCAGGACTCGGGGGTGAACTGTGTTCCAGAAACGTAACTTGTACAAAATAAGAAATACGTTTCAAGGGTTATTTTATTTTATTTTTTTTTTCGGGGCGGGGGGGCATTATTCTTGGTTTTATTTTCACTAGAAATAAAATTGAGAATAAGAAATATTCGGAAAAATACACGTCGACAAAAATTATATTAAAAATTACTATACCATCTAGGTGCTGCAGGATATCTCTCTCAAATAAACAATTTTTACCATACCACTGTTATAATTTTTGTAATGTGATAGTATACAAATTTCTATACGTATAGTAAAATATACCATTAACAGTGGCATTCTTATTATAACATATAGAAATTATTATCTTATCGTAATATAAAAATTGTAACAATGGTATGGTAAAAATTTGCTATTTGAAAACGATATCCTGGAGCATCTACATGGTATAGTAATATTTAATATAACTTTTTTTGACATGTAAAAGATATAGAAAATATCACGAAATATTTAGCCACGTTAATTCGATCCCTTTTTCCATACACGTATTTATTCTCTTTCAGTAAATTGTTTCAAAATAATTTCAATTATTTATAATTATACGTGATTGTGTAATAAAATATTTTGCATAATTTTCTTATGCTTGCAATGATTTCAATGGTCTAATTTATTCGTTTGTTAATTTGTTAATTTGAAACATCGTTTTGCACTTTTGAATCATTTTACACGAGCGATTAATTACTTAATCGCTTATCAATAAATGTTAATGTCGTAATCTATACTTTCAATATCACATGTCGATTATTCATAAAAAATATTTTAAAAACAAAACAGTTTTATAAAAGAGAAATGGAATGCGTTATGCAGACACATTTGAAATTTGCTGGTGAGTCACTTGTCACATAAAATAGTCGACAAAATGTTTGAGAGTATCTGGTGTGAGGTTTAATTATATACATTAATAGTTAACTGATAGTAAACTGAATAGTGGACGTATCATTCGAATAAAATGATGCAAAACTAGTTTTACATTTTTCATCGAAACATTCTGTCCTCCTACAAATATTTTCCGAGCATATTTCATTTTAGTGTGTCACACACAGCGGATATTAGTATAATAGTAATTATTTCTTTCAGTTTAATAAATATTCATGGACTGGTTTAAACAAAATTGTATCCTGTCTTGAAAAATGCTTGGAATGTATAGAAATATGCGCAACAAGTCAGTGGCTATAAGTTTTTTGTTTTATCAATTTTATGAAAATGAATTACAATGTTTTGCAATGCGTTGTAAAATAATTTAAAATAAATAAACTAGTAGGTATAAAAAAAGCTGCACTCAACTTTTGATGAATGATATTATCTCAACAAACAAACCAAACCAAAAAAAAAAAAAAAAGACGTGTAAAATGCTTTCACAGTTATTCCGAGCTAAAGAAATGAAATAAAACGCTTATAAAATAAACAACGATAATACAGAAAGTAGTATTTTCCCGTATCTGACGTATCACCTCGGGAGAGCAGAAAGTGTCGTAAAAATCGTAAAACTTCGTTTAAGCATCGCCCGTGTATAAATTACAGTTGATTTTTTTACACCTGTGACAGATAAGAAAGCAATTTCTATAAATTATGTAAAATCTAAAATGCATTAATACTTCTCCTCTGGGTAGAAAATAATGTCGTAATTTGGTGTCAAGTGGTACAACTCATTTTACAACCCCCTGCGAAATAAATTGTTGAAAATGACTAGAATTTAAATGAGGGGCCCCATTCGATATCGTAAATTCATTGTATCGTAAAAGCATCTGATTATCGTATCGTCGAAATTTGGTTGTTCAGAGGTACTTTATTCGTGTGCTTCACGAGCACATGATGAGTTAGAGCTCGAGGCGCGAGGAGCGCTTAAACGCGAAGAAGCGATAAAGATGGTAAAGAAGCGTTCGAGAAGAAACGGAAGTGAAGTGAAGTGAAGTGAAGGAATAAGAAGGGCAAGGGATAAAAGAAAAGGAAGGGAAGGGAAGGGATGGGATGGAGAGTGGGAGGAAACGGGACCGGTCGGGGACTGAGAGGACGAGAGCCGTGATTACCGCGGGGCATCCTGGGTCCACCGCGTCGGCCGTCTGAGGTCCGATCCCGGGTCAGATCCGCTCACTATGGGAAAACGTTAAACGATCGGCTCACATCACTCAGATTCCTGCTCTGCTTTCGTATATATCTATATACCGAGTGTCCAGGCCAGTAAATTACACCCCCTTACTGCGCCTCGGGACACACCAAGTGCGTCTTGATGTCGAGCCTAACGCTCGAATTGCTCAACAGGACATTTCCGTTGAGCGCTTTCGTACTTATTTATTGCAATGCTTATTTTCATTTCTTTCTTATTACGGCTTTCGCGATTAAGCCTCTAACGTTCATTTATTTTCAACGAGAATTATTCATTTTGTTATCGTATTTATTTTTTAAAAGTAATTTCTTAATTATAATAAGAGAAAAAATTGTACAAGTTCAAAAATATTCAACTGGTCAGTTAAACGAAAAATTTATTACTGTAAATGATGGAAAATAGCGATAATAATGAAAACAATGATTTCGCAGACGTTTAATTTTTTGTAATAAATTTCCCGTGTATTTTCTGCGCTGTGTTTTAATAGTCCAAAAAATGATCACGTCAATGTGTCGCTCATAATTTAGATAGTGGAAATTGCTGTTTAAATTTCAATTAAACGCGGTGTAATAATTTACATGGGCTATAAATTGCTTAGCCTGGTGTAGAAGCTACGGTTTGTGTAATTAATTTCCGATGAAGACGCACGCGTACCGCCAATGACACAGGTGTGTTCTCGCTCTCGGTGCATCGCGGAGATATAGCTTCGACGGAATGAAAGCACGCAAAAAAATTGTAACATCTCCAGTTGGAACGCGAGATTCGAATACGCGCATATTTGAGTAAGAGTAGAGGCGAGAAAGATATACATATGTCGTACCATCTAGTCGCGGAAATTTAGTAGCCACTTGGTTATGCTTCGTTGAAGAAGTGGCATACGTTAACGACTCTCAGTTGCCTTGCATTGGCGCAGTGAAATTGCCTCGCCAAGTTAGACCTCGGAACCATTTTTCGAACGTAAACAGCAGATTTATTGGGTGATCGAAAATCATGTTTACTGCACTTTCCGTTGCTGGCATTTTAATGTTTTGCAGTTTGACGAGATTTTTACACGTAAATAAAATAAGTTAAGGTTTATTATAACATGCCGAAGCTCGTTATTTAAAGTTTCTGTCGAAAAAAAGTTATTTTGCGAAATTAACAATGTTATTTGAAAAAAAAAAAAAAATTAGCAATTTTAGAGTAATAAATATAATATATACAATTTAATAATGATTAAAATTTATGTTGTAAGAGGTAACAATGAAAATAAATTACATAACATGATTTACAGTTCATTTTGCTTGAAAATCTAATAACCGTGATTATTTTAATAAGTATAATAATAATAATCCATTGTTAAAAAGATATTTTGCAATTGTCAGTAGAGTGACGGTTACATTTAATTACTTGACAACGTCTAAAATAGTATTTTTGAGATGGTGTCAGATTGCTTTGAAACAATAACTTCGTCCAGAAATTAGTTTATTGAAGTTATAACCAGTATTTGAGAATTGGTCGGTTCAATAGATTGAATATGTATTGGTTGTGCAAGCTTTGGCATTGTCTAAAGACCGAGTCTCGGAATTCAAATGTTCCACATATTGAGTATTTATTTATTTCAAAGTAAATTTTGAATTACTTGTAAATCAAACGTAAAAGATTAGATGTAAAGAAACAGATTTATTGGCAATAACATAGTTGACTATAGTTTGGCCAATAGTTATTACGTTGCATTGTTGGCAAAAGAATGAAGACTTTCGATAGAATCTGGAATGCGATATATCAAGCAAACTACTTTCGACAAAACAATAAGGTCAAGCGTGCGTAATGAGAAGCATGAGAAGGGGTGGTGTAACGAAGCGTGACGAGAATCGAAGGATAGTTTTGCGCACGCATGCACATACGTTTAGATAGAAATTAAAATTTTACTCTTCACGTACGAGTGACACATATGTGTCACATCTCGGTATTTTATGAGATGTTGAAGCAATTTAAAATTTTATCGCTCTGTTATAAAAATAAGTGATTTCTCTTTTAATATGAAATTCATTCACGTGAAAGCCGTAAAATTTAGATTTATGCGAGTCTCCTTTGATTATATTCAGAAGATTTATTATACCAGATGTTATGTCTTTTGATATTAAAATGATTTAAATATGTTATAATGAGGTAATTAATGTATCTCGGACAGTTCAATCATGTAACTACTTTGACTTCGTTTCTTTTTTTTTTTTTTTTGCAATATTAAATTGTGTCCATTCACAATTGTTACTACAAAAACATAATCAACAGAAATTGTTACATAAAAGGCAAGTTTTTCAATGATCAAGTGGTTTGCCTTTTTAACAAAAGAAAAAACAAACACATTAAATTATAATAATTGATACGAGTTATCAAGTGAAATAATTGAATCATTACGGAGACAAAGATGTTATTAATAACATTAGGATGTAATTTTCTCAAATATCAATCTGGTAATATAATCTTCATTGACATACTGAGGTAGAATTAGCGAGGATCAGTTGATGTCAAGACGCAACGATAAACACGTTCTTTGGCTAAGCTGAGCCACTGTGTAAATGATACACGTTTATACAGCAAATAGCCTTTAGTCACCGGCGAGCACCATAATGGCGCTTGATTGCGAACGATATGCTCTGACATGCTCGTGCCACCCGAAGCGACATCAATGGTCACGTTCCTGTGACGACCCCGGTGTGATTCTTTGTACAATATTCATTTACTTTTCTTGGAAATTGTAGAAACCTTATAACACATTAAGCGGATGTTATAGACTCAAAATATTTAATTTTTTAATCAGCTCTGAAAACCTCTTTATTAATCATTACATTACACGTACGAATTAAAAATTTATTAATTATTATTGAATGCATCAACTTTCTGATATCGTTATTCATTTTAATCGTTAATAGAGAACTAAACAACTCTCTATATAGACAGCAAGTGTTTGGTACCGCAATTTCCGGTTAATCAAAATAAGGTTGCGAAGCTCATGAGCCAAGCAATTTCCGGGCGTTCCTGATATGTTACTCGGGATTATTGATTGCTTTCGTGGTTTTTAACTTATAAATTCATTACTCTTGTTACTTCGATCAGATTTAAAGTCTTCTGATCGTCCATGTTTAATAAAATATAATTTCTTTAATAAATAGTAAACACATGTAGATAATGAAATTATGGTTTAACCAAAATTTAAAAGTTTTTTTTTTTTACAAAACAGTGAAATGGAATTCAATAATATTCGAAATGTAATTATTAAATGTTATAAATTTTTCAATATATATATTCAATTTGCAATAAAAAACATTCAATATTTATTTTACTCTGGATTTTAATTATTCTACTGGAGTGTAAAGTTCAACTCATTGACGTGTGCTCACGGTGAAAATTCATTTATCAAAAAATATAAAGAATTCTCTTCAAAATTGATATGAATGTTCAATAACTTTTTCATCGATACGGAATTCGGTGCATCGAATAATATGTAAACCAACAAACAATTATAACGTTAAAAAAGTGAATTAAATGTTGCGTTCGCGTTTCTTTATAATCACAATTAACGTTTATTTCGTTAATTATTTGTTATTCGTAGCATGAAATTAAGTTACCTTGAAAACTGCTTCAAAACTATTGAAACAAACTAATAGTGAAAGAAATTTGAAAATGTTTTTCAACGCATAAAATATTACTCGTTACACAAATTGCAATATATTAACCGACATAAACTTTATAAAACTTCTGACGTTTCGTGATGAATTTTGCATTCGTTAGCAATGCAGATAATTTTAATTTTAATTTTCATTATTAAAGTGTAAAATCAGTGATTAAAACAATGCCTTCGAAATTTGCCTGTAATTAAGCGTGTAATGTTTGATGCCCGTTGCACAGTTTTCCTGACAGCAAAAATATTATAATGTTTCCAAGTATTGATTTTATGCATTGAAATGAAAACCGCATTAGTTACAATGAGAGTATTATGAATGCACCGTTAATTAATTTTCATTATTTATTCCTCCTGCCCGAACGAAAAGTACGTTCATTTTATTAAAGTAAACAATGATTATTCCATCAAAGTTTCAGATCATTGTGTGGATTACAACATAAAATTCATTATAATTGAAATTATTAAAATGATTTCATACAACAAGTATGTACAGTTTAAAACATTAGTTTATAACCATCAATGACTTATGTACATTAAAAAAAGGAGAAAATGGTATTCCACCAAAAATATCATCAGAATAATAGAATTTCGCGATAATGTCTTGCTTTTAAAATCAACACTTGAAGTAAATTTACTAACTTCGGTAAATTTGTGTGCATTAAAATGTTGTAAAATGCTAATAAAATGGTGATAAAACGTGTTCATTGCAAATAAAATTGTTATGCTAGGTGCGTACATTACCTGGTTAAAGTCTCGAGGGATGAGGTGTATATCGTGCCACCAACGTCGATGTGAACCGGCGCCGTATATCGCAAAGCTGCTGCGACGCAAGGTATTCCGGTTATCTTTTGGTTGTAAGCAGGAGGTGCCGTTGGTGCTGGCGGTGTTGGTGACGAGGAATTGGACATCGTTGGTGACGTAGCTGGCGAACTGCTTGGCGACAGCAATCTAACAAAAATACTTTACACATTAGACCTCGTTAGATTCGCCATTGTAATAATTCATACTTAATTAACAATAATCTATTGTACCAGTCGCTTGTGAATCACTAAATAATTTCAATTAAAATTTACTCTGTAAATTAACGTTGCGTTTTATGATTTCTAATAAAAGAATCTCCTAATTCAAATTATTCACATTGTGTTAAATATTTTTTGTTATTAACCTACGTATGAATATTCTATAGATCAATTGTTTTCGATATTACATGCAGAATTGACATGAATAAACATGTGTATACATATTATATGAAGTTTCTCATAGTTTTCCTGCTTCAGTTTACAACATTTATTAGCCGAAGTTATTGTTAGTTGAATATTAAATAATTAATAAACAAGATTAGTTAATTATTTATTCAGCATAAGTGATTAGGTTTTATAGTTGAATTGATCGCCACATTTACGTATTTGGTTGTTTACATGAGTATTTTCTAGTTAAAACTTTTTAAATTAACTATGGTATTCGAATAATACATATAACTATGTCGGTTTTCTAATTAAAAGCAAAACAAATTGTTTAAGTATTTATTCTA
>JABFQA010002117.1:0-11918 GCA_022817065.1 Probaryconus sp. ZL-2020 | reverse complement strand
TACAAATTTATTATAGAATTTGTTCTATTTTTAATAAAATAGAGTTATTTTAATTGTCAGTTAATAAACGTTGAATGCAATCAATAAATGCAAATTCATGTGAATCCAACGAAATGAAAATAGTTTTAATCTTAAGACAATATTACGGCGTTTGAATAACGAACCGAAAAGTAGAATATCAATGAAAGATAAATCCCGCGCCAGCATTTTTAACCGCGATTATTTATACAAAAGTTTCAATCAAGTTTTCTGGCCAGTTAAACTGGATTAGCAATTTTACAAAATCACAATGAATAAGTTATTCGAAAGAAAGAAAGAAAGAAAAAAAAAAAGAAATACCAACTCGAATAATAATAATTATTATTATTTGCTGGGATGTTTGCAAAAATTGACTTGCCAATTACGAATGAAGTCAGACTTCATTTCGAGGAAAGTTTAAACGAATTCGCGTAAGTTGGCGACTTTTGTGCTCGAAAGATAAACGTTATCAAATAGCGAAACAGGTAGAAAATTTAGTTATTTGCCAAAGCAAATACACTCCGATGTATATTATCATTATTAAAGTAAACATAATTACGGTTAAGAAATTACCATGATATTTCGATGAATGAATCCTCGTCTGAGTCTTGCTGGTCTTAGATGTGGATATTCTTCCGTGCTGGTGACTTTGATGTTCCAAACTTTCTTCCACGCTTCGTAAAGACCCTCGTGTACAGGATAGACGCCCGAGTGATGAGGACTGACGCTATATCCACTTCCGGTCGGAATACCGTGGTCCTTTGCAAACTGTTTATTTAGAGCCATGTCTTGTTGTAGATGAGTTACATTCTCGTAAAGGTGTGGCTGCTGATGATTCCACATGTGAGAAAACCAAGTAAATCTACAAATCAAATGAAAATCCATTGGACATGAAATTTAACGGTCCTTTAAACTTTGTAATACTTCTAATTAATGTAAAAAAGACACCACTACCAGGAGAACACTGTAACCGTTATCATCGATATTTATTATTGAACCAATTCAAACAGACCATCCCTTAAAACAAGGTTCAAGTTTCAACTGACATTGAAATCTCAGTCATTGTAAAATCCCACAAGTAACATTCCAATGAAGTAGTATGAAATATCATACTTGGCATTAAATTAAACTGTAGAACTATAGGCATACCAAAGTGTAACTTTGTAATGAATTTTGTGATATATGTAAAGTAATTAATCAGAAACGTAATGAGTAATTTAAAAGCGGCAATTAATTAAGGAGGAAAGTTGTAGAACTTGAACTCCCGTGAATAACGGCGGGTATCTTGATCTGACTGAAACAAGGTGGATCTGACTTACTTGTCGACGTTCTCGAGGAGCATGTCGTCCCCCAAATTCTCCTCGGAAGTCCCGTGATGGAAGTACTTCCCGGAAAACCCCAAATTGAACTTGAAGCCGGACACGAGTGCTTGGATCCTTTGTTGTGTAGCTAATAATGCCAAGACGTCGTCCTTTTTCAATCGAGTGCCTTTCTCTCCGACAAATATGTCGTCCACGTCGACGAGGATCATGCGATTCAAGCTCAAGCTTAACTGGCCGTGCGATAGATAAGATAACGAATCCAGCAGCAGCAATTTGTGCAGCCAAAAACGTAGTCCACCTCCAAAAAGCACTCTCTGGATGCCATCGTATCTTCCATGATCCTTAAAGAAATTTACATTTGAATAGATTTTTTTTTTAAAGAGCGCGTGTACCTGCTGTTTCAAAAATATTTTCGCGATGGCATGGTCTATTCAACTTATAACTCCATTTTCGGATTTATTAAATTTATCATTTATTATATTACGCCGTTATTTAGATCAATTGTTGATTTGCAAAAGAAGGAAAAGTTTGATGAAAACAAAGTGATTAATAATTTGCAATAAACTGTGTTCCTATTTTATTCCTTTTCTTTTCTTGGAACCAGTTCTTCAGGGTCTTTGTAAATTTGTAAACAGAAAATATTTTAACGGAATGAGAAAAGAACGATTGCATTATAAATCTTTTAAGCTCGTTAATTCCTTATTTCGCAATGAAGTTTAATCAGTGAATAAGACCCTCGTAAAATGGCACATGATTCTTTACATTGCAAAATTTCTGTTTCATCCTTTTACATAAAAATTTATTATAAATAAAAACTTTGCATTAATTTTTTCATCATTGTAAAATCCAATGGACGTTCAAGCTATTCACGTGAAAAGCCATTCAAGCTTTAACAATAAAAAGTTAATTTGTTGTCAATTTGTAGCTCATCAGAGCTTTGATATTAATAATTTCAGTAAAAGCAAAATCATTGGCACATAGTATATAACGACATCGTAAAGCATAGTGATATCGTTACTGAATTTTTCACCGTTAAAGCTCTCAAGGTAAAATGACGAAAAATGAAAGAATGAGAATCCGTGCTGGAGAATCTCCAAACGAGCCTTTCGAGGCGTTGCATTATGATTTTTTAAACAAGAAACTACGTTAATGTTTAATACCATGAAGTTTTAATTCTAAAAAATGTGTAATAATAGAGCACAATGGAATACAAAATTGATGCAATAAAAAGCACACTAACGTGGCTTTCCAGTTTCACTCGAACCACCCACCGCGTTTATTAAAATCGTTTAAGGAAAATTTCCGATAAACAAAATTTACACGTTCGCACCATTAAGAATTAATTCAATAATGTCTTGCACGTGAAACAGTTGCTGGGAATTACTTCATCCTCGTTTCTGATATCACGAGTAACTGCTTATACAATAAAAAATTAAATAACTATATTTATATATAAAAGACATTTTCTAAAGATAACTAAAACGGAACAAACTTTTAAATTATATGAAATTTCAGTGACGCTAATTGTAAAATAAATTTTAGTTGTTCTGAATGTTGCGAGAATTTCTGTAAAAAATGTAACAATTTCTGAAAGAGCCGAATGAAATATAAAATGTAGCTTTATGTATGCAAATTATTCGCAAATATTTGAACATACAATCCAAGGGAATATAATGAATTTTTTCCTTTACGCGCAAGTAGTTCGTATTCCTGAATAGTAAAACGTATGAAATATATGCGAAATTAGTTGAATTTTTTAAAGTTATATTTTTTCAATTTTATAAATTGGAGATTGACATTGATCTCTCAATTTACTAAGTGTCAATGATTGCCTCATTTTGTAATACAATTGTATTTCTTTAAAGCAATTAATTATGTTATTAAATTAACAAACCAGAATTACACTAATAATCATCGTTTCATCTATTTCTGCATTTGTGGCTTTGCCAGCTATAATAATCTTCCGTATTTACCAAACGTTTCATTAATCTTTACATCTGCATGCTTTTGCAGAAGTAACTAAACATTTAGTTGTTCGTTTGCATCATCACTGAAATTTTGTTGATTCATCTAATAATTCCTGACTGTCATAATTAAAAGCTAACACGACATCCTTATATCTACATTAAACACTCAATTATCATTAGCTGAAAATCACACGAACATTTTAATACCATTTATTCAAATCACTAATCAAGATTTCTGACATTCATAAACACCAGTAATCTCTATTTATTCGTTCCAATTAACACGACCATTGATACGGCAACCTCAAATTTGAATTTCACAACCCCCCCCCCCAAAAAAAAAAAGATCCACTCAACTTTTGTTAACATAATTTCACTCGTAATAACATGTCCCTGTAAAGGGTTAAATGACCGCGCCATTTGTTCCTTTAGTATAATGGACCATAATTTATAATGACTAGTCGCCGCAACATTGCAATAATTGAATTTAAACGTCAATCAAAGAGAGACGAGACCGATATTACATAAAATCCAGAAATCAAGCGCGGGGAGCAAAAAGCGTTGTTTCGTGTCGCTTTCAATCGGAGCTTTGTCAATTGTTCGTCGAGGGTGTTTTCCAACATTGTAAAACCATTGTAAAAAAGAAGGAAAGAAAGACAGAGACGGAAAGAGAGATAGTAAAGCCAAAAAAAAAAAAAGCGACGAAAAAAAGGGTGGGAGAAAAAGGGAGATAGCAAAACCTGTTAAACCGACAGAACGCATCCCGCAGTTTATAAGCGAGTCTGTGAGATCCAGAGAAAAACCCGCTTCGTTTCTCGTTGCATTCCGGCGCGAATTCCAGGTCGAATGTAAACGCAATCATCTCTCTCTCTCTCTCTTTCCTCCCCCTTTCCCTTCACTCCACCGTCGGTCTCTTTCTCGCTTTCGGTGACTTTACTAATTGTTTTGCTCCGACGTCCTTTTGCGAACGAGATGAACGGAGAGGAAGAGCCGGAGCCGGAGCTGGAGCGCGCAGCATCGCCTCGCGGAAATTCCTCATTTATTTTATTCCGCCCCCGTCCGCTTTACCGACAAAATAAGAATTGCGATAGCTAGCGCTTTCTCGCAGAAAAATGAGCGGCTAACAAACTGCTCGCACGAAGCAGGATGAATGCCGCTCTGGAATTGCGTTGCGCTCGTGACGGGCAATAAAAACAAGCGAGCCGTCTTCCCCTTTGCTCATTGTCATCTGTTATTCGACTGCACGAGAACGCAGCGCGCGCCCTGCCTTGTTTGTTTGCTGATACACCTATTGCAATTGCTAAGAACAAATGACAGATCGATATGGTTTCTGGTTTACGAGTGGAAGCCGCTTTAATTGTCCCCAGCCTGCAATGGGAGACATTGAGCATTTTTTCTTTTTTTCTTTTGTTGCTCGCCTACCAGCAATAATGGATTCCAACCATTTTTCTTGCATTTGACTTGGTTTCCTCGATTTGGCTTCAATTATTATCGCGTGAAAAATATTTCTTTCTTTTTTTTTTAATTTTTTCTTTTTTGTTGAATGCGGATGTACATTTGAAAAGAATACTTTTGTACTTCGAATGATGTAATTCATTTGGCAAATTTTGGCGGGTGGTTACATTTTAGCTACGTTCAAAGTTGCTTTGCTTTGATGTAATTGCACATTGTGTAAACTATATGGTATCTGGTTGCGAATTTTAGTTTGTGATAAATTCAACGAGTTGTTTTGCAGTACTAATTACAGTCAGTTAGAAACACTTAAATACTGCATTATTGTATTTCAAACTGTCGCGAATTTGGATTCGCAAACAATATTTAAAAAATCAAGATAAAGTTTGACTGCACTGAGAACAAAATTGTATGAAAAATTACCAAAGTTATATGATAAATTACTATTTTCCATATCACTTTGGGGATATACCCGGAAAATGAGAAATTTTGATATTAATAATAGTAAAATTTGATATGTGAAATATCTGAAAATAGTATAAATAGTATAAATTTCTTACTTTCCGGATATATCTCCCAAGTGATATGGAAAATAGTAATTATTCATATCACTTTTTTCTCAGTGTGTAATTGTTAATTTAAAATTAAATAGTACAGTATAGTGTAGTGTTTAAATATTTTTTACCTTTCGCGTTAACGTTATTCGTTCGTTCGTATTCTAAAGGAAACAAAATGTAAGTAAAAATAAAGCGTAACATACTTCAAATTAAGTAAATTCTCGCGAGCTGAAAAGAGAGTCAAGTATTTTTATTTCTTACTTTACTTTGAAATGTACGAGCTTTTTAAAAAAGGAAACAAAAAATGAAATAACACAATAAAATAGTGAAAAATCGAAATTTTGTTCATGGAAAATTTTCATATCTGAAACTGTAAAAAATGTGAAAAACAGAAATAATAATAAAATACGATATTTATTGATTTATAAGTACGATTATTTATTTTTATATCTCGCGCAAAATGACGCTAAGTAAAATCATTCTTTTAAGAAACATAAAGCCGAAACGATCACATCCGCCTTTACCTTTTTTCAACGAATTCTTCTTTGTCTTTGTTGTTTCTTTAGGGTTATTTTTTCTCCGGCGTTTCATTACATCATTCATTAACATTCCCAATTGCTTCGTTGTACAGCGCTCGCAATTCTCATTTATACCTTAAAACCGCGGCCCTTTTTTCTCCCAGCAATTGTGACTCTTTTATTTTGCACTACTGCATTGTTTCTCTTTCATTTATGTAATTTTCAAACAACCAGACAGCTAATAAACGAACGAAAGTAGGTGAAACTAAAAGAGCATGAAATCCAATTGTCCTTTGTCCCAAAGATGAATATTAGTGGAAGAGGGAAGGCGGAGGTAAAGGGGTGTATAATTTATTCGCGAGGAACAATCCGTCACGTAGGATATTTTTGCACATTAGAGGATCTGCCTTCGCAAAAATGAGAAAAGTCAGGGACACGTTTGTGGGGAAAGGCATTCTATCTCGGCAGAAATATGTAACTGAATTTTATGCGACTACAATGCCATTTCAGTTTTGCAAACTTTGCTACGCTTTGTTTTATTGACAAAATCCTAATGTTAATTAACAGTTTTTTTTTATTTGCATGTTAATTGAAGAAATTATTTTTTTGACGTATTTTAAAACCAATGGTATGAATTTCGTGCAAAAGTTAAGCAAAACATTTATAAATTTTTATTGAATGTATTTTGATGAAACGGCAATGCGAATTAATTGTATGTTTTGGTGTGCGGGATTATATTACTTGGATATTGGGCAAGCGCTTGTAATTCGTTTGAAAATTAATATTTCATATGTTTGTAAATGCAAATATGCCGTCATAACAGTAAAGCGAAAAAGAAGTAAAAAAATATTTTCATGAAATTTATGATTCAATTAAAGGGGAAATTTTTATATGAAATTGAATATATAACATAGCTCCTAGAATGCTTGAACATTGTATATCTCGGGCTGGAGTATAAATTTTAAAATCGTAATAAAACAGAAAAATGCAAAAATCAGTTTTCACCATTCGTCTTGCAGGAGTAACAACATTTACATAAGAATTCAATAGTTTATGCAAAATGATCTTAAGGTAAATATTAGCACAACAACGGTGTTTATTGCATTTTTTCAAGTACCATAAACTACTCAAATAAAAAGATTAATAAAAAGATGTATTTTTCTTCGATAACTACTTTAAGTTGATTTATTTCCGGCGAAAATCATTCTATTTTATGTAAATTTATGACAACTGTATTTTCTACAGTTCTAAGCGCAACGCTATTACTGTATGTACAATATTATTGTATAAGCGTGACGTAATTTCTTCATACTCAGGAAATGAGAAACATTAAATATTTAAATTAGATAATAAACAATACATTGTTCAGTAAAAACGTTTCAAATGGCAATATAATTTAATTAATTGTAACTTTCTATAATGATATGTATAACTGGAAGTTTTAGTATCTGTAATTTCATAATAAAATTGATATAAATGCTTCACCAAAATTTCGACAACGAATTTGTTGATATCATTTATGAATTGAAAAACATTTCTTATGAAAAACAGAAATGGCATTGTATGTTACAAAATTAGTGAATTCACATACACGAACATCGACAGCGTAATACCACTTTGGGAATGCAAAGTATTTTGTAATAAAACAAAAAATAACTCCTGTGCTCAGGAATACAGTCGATGCGAAGCGTTGTACTTTGCGTATCAATAATTCCGTGTGCTTTGTGTAGCACGCATTTTTCTTTGCACCGGTGTAGAACGATCGTTAACGAATTGGTATTATTCCTTTTGAAGGCGCACTGAGGAGGCGAACTCGAAAGGGAATGCAAATTGATTAAGACTTTTTTTTCTCTATTAGTTGTTCATATAACGTTGCTCGAATTTTATGGACACAACAAAAAGTATGGTTTCGTGGAATTTTTGTCTTTTAATAATAAAAAAAAAAAAAAAAGTAACAGTGCTCCTTTTATCTAGATTTAATGTTACACTTAATTTATTTATCAACTGTTTTTCCAATGAGCAAATCTTTATTTATGAATTCTCTTTAACTTCTTTTTGTATAAAAATCTAACAATCTCGTCAGAAAATCAATATTTCATTATTCATTTTTTCCCAACGTTCCTGGCATTAGACATTTCGACATTCCCTTAATGCTATTCAGCGAGCTTTGAATTTGCAGTGAAAAAGGCGAAGAGGGTCGCGGAGAAAGAAGAAGGGAGCTTTAAGTTTTTCAGATCACGTAAGTCCGGGTAATGTTCCCGAAGAGATTCGAGCTCGACAGGACAGGCGCATGCAACTTACCTGTATCACAGTGGCAAGTGGGCTTTTATTCGTCGGATAGTCGAGACTGTCCCTGTGCGCCCAGGCCAATGGCTCGTACGTGCTATGATTCGACTGAAAAATCGTCCAGTCGCCTCCAGGCAGTGGTCCCCAAGCCGTTTCGCCGGACCTGGTCAGCCTGAGGATCGGGGATGCCACATTCAGTTGCGCATCCTGAAATCGAAACCATTTATGAGCAATGCGATTCTTATGTTATTACGTGCCCAATCTGTTTCTTTGTTTCCACCGTTGCGTTTGAATTTTATGAGATTCTTTAGAAAAGAAAAGTTAATGCTTTTCTTTCTTTTTTTTTTTCACAAACAAATTATCAAATTTTTTTTTTGATTCTAAAACATTTCAAATGGCTGTAAATTTTGAAAACTAATTTATGATGTTTTTCTGTTACATACTTTTTACTTGTAAATGTGAAGATATTCATTGTTAGATGCGATTTTTTTAAACGAACCACTTTTCCTTTCAATATCATTTTCTTGTCTTTAGTATAAAATTTCAATCTATTATGTTTATCGAGGTAGAATAATGAAATTCTGGGATCAATTTTTACAGATCGCTGTAATTCAGATATAGGGAATGACGTTCGTTCGTCACGGACGGACGACGCCTTTAATTTGCACCGCGTGAAATTGTCGTGCAAAAAGAAAGACGGCATTAATTTTTGACCGGCATTTGCGATGTAAATCGATGTAAATTGAGACCGCTCTGTAATGGAACTCACTTTGAGCCGCAGATTCGTATGCACGAACAATGGAAAGCCCTTGAGCTGGGCGCCAACTAGGCTCTCCTCCCCCGGAGGTGCAAACCCTACTATTCCCACAGAATATTCACGGCAATACTTGTCGAGCAGCTCGCGATTCCATTTGTCCATCTGCAGATACTTGTTTAGATTCTCGAAAATCAACACTCCATACCGTCCTTTATCCAAATTCGTCAAAACTGGCAGAGACTTTCCAGCTACCTCCACTTTGTATCTGAAACATAACACAAAAATTACAAGATGATATATGTTTTTAAGGATGCTTACACGTCATTTAAATATAATTGATATATAAAAAGAAATTTTACAAATGAAAATAAAAAATTGTAAAAATTGTGTTACAAATATAAATCACGCAGCACAAAACAGACAATTGGTAACTACTTTTTAACGATAAAAATAGTTTTTAAATAACATTTTATAATACTGGAGAAATGCAATGTAAATTGAATTTTCAAAAATTCAATTCCTACGCATTTCGGTATACATGTTAAAACTTTTTTGAATTTTCAAATCCATACGAGTATGTTTCGCGTAGCTTAAAGCCGCGTTCTATTCAAATGGCTTAAAATTAAATTTTATTTTCACTCTTCCAACTGAAATAATTCGTTTAGATAAATAAAATGAATTACGTCCAACTAAAAGCTTCGTCTAAATAAATTAACTTTTATTGTGATTCATTAAAATTGAAAGAAGACAAGTAATATCTGGAACGAATCGTGTTATTGTAAATTATTTGGTTGCAAAAATTTCGTTAAAGAAATTCAGGTGATTCAACTTTAACTAGTTAAAAACTTATGTTATAAGATGTTGTGTAACAAGTTCAGCTTGTACGCGTGCATGCACTAAAGTTTAGAAGAAAGCATTGCGGACGATATTAAATTCATGATTTTTAAAAAGTTCTGAAATAAGGTATAAAATTATAAAATCTCCCATAGCGTTAACAATTTTATTTATAATGTAAGTATAAACATTTCTGAGTATAGATCAGATTTTTAATAAGAACAAATGAGTTAATAAAAAAAAAAAAAAACATGAATTAAGGCCACTAATAAATGAGTTCTAACAGTGTGTAGTTGAAATACGTTCGTCTTTCTCTGGATGTAAAAAAGTTTCGCATGAAAAGGGTTAAATGGCAGCCCCGAATTCTTTTGGCTGGCAATACAAAGGCCATACTCGTTTGCTCATATTTTTCGAATCAAATTTTTAAATCGAATTCCAATACGTCAATGTGCTGAATGGCGCGTGGCACTTGCGTATGGCAGCGTACCAAATGAAATTTGCATTCCAGTGAACTACTCGCCTCTTTTTCCTTGTCGCTCCTCACATTGTTTATTTCCGCGCTCTCGATTCAGCGGGACGGTTCATGATGAAAGAGACTAAAATTATTTCCCGCCGGCGATTAAAAACGCGACAGCAAATTTTGTCTACGGACGCGAGGGGGGCGGATGTCAAATTCACGGCAGATGTTATCGAGTTCCTAAACCAGGATGGATTTCGTCAAAACATTGTAATATACGCGTTAACTTTACGTTTAGCTAATTTCACAAACGGATTTGCGAAATTTGACGAGATTTGAAAGGAATTTTGCTTTTTACAATAAATTTATTTGTGATATTAAAAAGTCACAAATAAAAAAAAAAAAAAAAAAAACACAGATGAACATTGAAGACTGTTAATGTGAAAGCACAGTTTGTGATTTCACAATGTGTGAATAAAAGTTATTTTCACTGAAGGTATAAAACTTTACTAAAAGTAATTATAATCGATTTTCTCGGGACTAAGTGCTAAAGTGAGCGCGTTGAAGTAACACGTTTTTAAATTCTCTTCAGTAAAATTTAATTATGGAATATCTCATGAGATCGCGCCGTAAGTTTTATTACAAACTTTCTTACATATTTTCAAAAGCGCTATAACAGTCCTCGAACAAAGTAACGTGCGAAATATTTCCAGCAAATTAATATATAAGTTATTATAATTTGAATTATTTCATGTATTCTCTAAAATATCAAAATTGTTAGATTTGAATTTGCTAATAAACTCACTTCAAAATGTAAACTATATTCGCCCACCGTTGTACGTTAATAATTTACATTATGTAAGGCAGAAATTATTTTCATAATTTCCAGTAAAATATCAAATTTAACGCATAATATCGATTTCAACGCATTTCATAAGTTTGCTATCATAAATTACAATGCCCCATAAATGTAAATATTTCGCACTTTTTCGAAATCGTAAAAAAACTTTCAAAATTATGGAATTATAATGATTCTATCGAGCATTGAAATAACGTCTTACGATTGAATCAGCTATTAATTTACTATAACGAAACGATGATTACTTTGTGTGTTACCAAGTAATCCGTAACACGATTCTGCGGTCTTCTTTGGCGACTCGGTACTTTCATTTTCCAGAGCTCTCGGTTTTTCCTTCTCATCTTGTCTTCCCTTATCCATTTTCCGCGTTTGTCTACTCTTTTTGACTCGATCTCTGCTTCGCCTTTTTAAAACACAAGAGCGTTTATTTAAGCCGCTAATGCCTTCTCTAATCTTCGGTGCATGTACGCCGACCGAAGCTCCGCGCCAAAGCAGCTGCCGAAGTGACCAAGAAAATCGTGTTTGGTTAACGCTCTCTGAATCTACGTCCTGAAACTCACGACTTCGTTTTTCCATCTACTCTGCGTCGACTTAGCGTCTTCTGCCTTTGTATCTCGCGCGATATTTCTGTTAAAGCAACCACTCCGGCTAAAGACGTACAAGACCTTTTTCCCTCGACAGGATCAAAAGCATACACAACCAAATTCGAACCTTATTTGAATGTTTCAATTTTTTAACTTTTTTCCAAATTAAAATTCATCGAAGAAAAACAGCGTCAATTTTTTCACCCTCATTTTTTTCACCCTCTTTTCCTTCAATGTTCATTCGCGAAATTCCTTTGTCCTGACAAAAAAAAAAAAAAAAAAAAAAAAAAAAAAAAAAAACAAAAAA
>JABFQA010002116.1:0-11918 GCA_022817065.1 Probaryconus sp. ZL-2020 | reverse complement strand
CTAGTGTTATTTTGATAAACTTTTACAGTATCTGTAAAAGGGGGTTATCGTATATGTAAAATGTCGCTATGTGACAGAATCTATTGTCTTATTTGTCGGTAGTGGCCGCACGCAGTTCGGCAGTAAGCCGTGCTTAGTTACTGGGGCGAATAGAAATATAGATTAGTATACAATAACACCATTTTAAATAACATTTCATCTGAATGTAAAACATTTTATTATTATTACCGTTAATATTACGTTTATTAATATTATTGTTAATAGAATCAGGTTCACAGTTTGCAATCTATTGGATTTCCGAAAATTCGTTAAAATCAGCGTTTATAGTAGGTAAATTTAGTCAGTTCGTTAATAAATGAAATATTTCGGTCCTATATGAACGCGATGCCTTTGCAATAAAATAGGAATAAGATTTATTTAAAGATTCGTTTTTTAAACATATTATACAGTAATAATAATGCAGTATTTGTTAATGCTGTTCCAAATGTTCTATGTTCAAGTATCTAGTGTTATTTTGATAAACTTTTACAGTATCTGTAAAAGGGGGTTATCGTATATGTAAAATGTCGCTATGTGACAGAATCTATTGTCTTATTTGTCGGTAGTGGCCGCACGCAGTTCGGCAGTAAGACGTGCCTAGTTACTGAGGCGAATAGAAATATAGATTAGTATACAATAACACCATTTTAAATAACATTTCATCTTAATGTAAAACATTTTATTATTATTACCGTTAATATTATGTTTATTAATATTATTGTTAATAGAATCAGGTTCACAGTTTGCAATCTATTGGATTTACGAAAATTCGTTAAAATCAGCGTTTATAGTAGGTAAATGTAGTCAATTCATTCGTAAATAAAAATTTCATTTCCTATATATGAACGCGAAGCCTTCGCAGTAATGAATTATATCTGACCTATTTTCAAAAACCCTTTCTTTTCGTAGATCTTCATGTAAATAGAATTTTTACGCAGCACTTTCGATGAATTATTCGGTGCGAACTTCATACACATAGCCGAACAGGTTAAATAAAGAGTGAATAAAATTATTTTGAATTATATATTTAAAATTAAATCACAACATAATTAATTCAATTTATTCAAATGTTTTTATTTTTCATCATTTTAAAAAATTTTTACTTCAGTCCAAAAACTTATTATGTTTACTTAAAATTTCTTAGCAACGAGAATAAATCAGACTATGATTTGGTTGTAATGAATGAAATACGTGTTTGGGCCCACACTATCTTTGTACGTTACATCCAAACATATTCAGATAAATTCAAACTATAATAGTAATACTCGGGATTATTCGTAACATTTTTTAATGTTCGTTTTCGTAGTACCGTTTCGTCGATGATCGGGAGTGCGTGAGGAATTTTTTTTAAATTTATCGTTAAAGTGTCGCGGAGGAGAATAGTTTATCAGTGAAAATAGACATTCTAAATCAAACGGAATTCACGTCCAGCAAAGTGTGCGAGTATGCAGATATCCATGTATGCAGGTATCCAGGTATGCGAGTATCCAGTTAAAAGAAGGTGAAGATTTAGTTTACATATATATTTCAATATGTACCAGAAAATATGAAAATTCCTGTAAGTACAGTCAATTTTCACATTATATATTTTCAGATATTACTGTGCCACCTGTGGCAAAAAGCAGGACTTTATGCCACCTGCGGCAAACAGCGTGTTGCAAAAAACTCGACAAACATAAGATCGCCTCCCCGCCACTTATGCCACTCGCGGCAAAAAGCGAGTTGCGATGAACCCGTGAAAGATAATGACCCTTCCTCCGACACTTATGCCAAACGCGGCAAAAAGCGAGTTGCGAGAAACCCGTGAAAGATAAAGACCTCTCCCGCGCCGCTTATGCCACTTGCGACAATAAGCAGGTCTTCTGCCATCTGCGGCAAAAAGCAGGTCTTTTAGCCACCTGCGGCCAAAAGCAGGTCTTTGTGCCACCTGCGGCAAAAAGCAGGTCGTTGTGCCACCTGCGGCAAAAAGCAGGTCTTATGCCACCTGCGGCAATAAGCAGGTCTTTGTGCCACCTGCGGCAAAAAACGAATTTCGATAAACCTGTGAAAGATAAGGACCCCTCCCCCGACACTTATGCCACACGTGGCAAGAAGCGAGTTGCGATAAATCCGTGAAAGATAGCGACCCCCGTCCCACTTATACCACCTGCGGCAACAAGCAGGTCTTTATGCCACCTGCGGCAATAAGCAGGTCTTTTGCCACCGGCGGCAGATATGTTATAGTTCTGTCGTATAATTGGCAGGATTTGACTCTGCGTTCTCAGTCTTCAAATAGTCAGATAAATGCGTCCCATTATTTATAGATCGATAATGGTTCTTCAGTAATCAAAATTATAAAAGTTATAATTTTGGTTACTGTTCTTTCGCCTCAAAGAAACCTCCATACATTCGCAGCCTTGTCGTGGCATGGAGGCTTAAATTTATACAGATCATAAAAATTGATATTAATCTTCCTGGATTGATATCAATTATTATAATTTGCATAAATGAACCAATGCGAATAAAAGAACGGTATCAGATAAAGTGATTTTTATACGGTTTTAATCTTCAACCGTTCTTAAAGAAATAATAATTTTTTGGATATGAATGGCGCGGAATTAAAAAAATTC
This sequence comes from Probaryconus sp. ZL-2020, assembly GCA_022817065.1. Lineage (NCBI taxonomy): Eukaryota > Metazoa > Arthropoda > Insecta > Hymenoptera > Scelionidae > Probaryconus > Probaryconus sp. ZL-2020. Next base: position 9,270 of record JABFQA010002116.1, on the reverse strand, counting down.
TTAATACTTGTAAAAATGTAATTTCAGAGACCGTTTATGTGACTATTCTAGTAGTATCCCTTTCAATGATAAGACTTTTATTTTTTATACAATTTAACATACTGTTTGTAGTATTTCAGTCACTATTTATTATACAATCTAAGTACCTGTAATGAGGTTCTCATCGATTAGTTCATTGAAAAATTTCTAAAAAGGAAATTAATCATAATATGTATACAGCGATATATTATAAAGAAGCTAAAATTCAAAGAAAATTCTAAATAAGTAAAATACAGACTGTAACAATTATGCGTCCGTGTGAGCAATGAAATGAAAATAAAATTTATGATCCAAAACCGGTTTTTTTATCCAAAAATTCAGAAATTTTTTTAAAAACTGTTAGTCTATTTAAAATCTCGGTTTTTTTAAACATTTTATACAGTAATAATAATGCAGTATTTATTAATGCTGTTCCAAATGTTTCATGTTCAAGTATCTAGTGTTATTTTGATAAACTTTTACAGTATCTGTAAAAGGGGGGTTATCGTATATGTAAAATGTCGCTATGTGACAGAATCTATTTTCTTATTTGTCGGTAGTAGCCGCACGCAGTTCGGCAGTAAGACGTGCCTAGTTACTGCCAAGAATAGAAATATAGATTAATATACAATAACACCATTTTAAATAACATTTCATCTGAATGTAAAACATTTTATTATTATTACCGTTAATATTACGTTTATTAATATTATTGTTAATAGATTCAGGTTCACAGTTTGCAGTCTATTGGATTTACGAAAATTTGTTAAAATCAGCGTTTATAGTAGGTAAATGTAGTCAATTCGTTAATAAATGAAATATTTCTGTCCTATATGAACGAGATGCCTTCGCAATAATGAATTATATCTGACCCATTTTCAAAGACCCCTTTCTTGTAGTAGATCTTCATGTAAATAGAATTTTTACGCAGCACTTTCGATGAATTAATCGGTGCGAACTTCATACACATAGCCGAACAGGTTAAATAAGGAGTGAATAAAATTATTTTGAATTGCATATTTAAAATTAAATCACACCATAATTAATTCAATTTATTTAAATGTTTCTAGTTTTCATCATTTTAAAAAATTTTTACTTCAGTCCAAAAACTCATTAATTTTACTTAAAATTTCTTAGCAACGAAAATAAATCAGACTATGCTTTGGTTGTAACGAATGAAATACGTGTTTGAGCCCACACTATCTTTGTACGTTACATCCAAACATATTCAGATTAATTCAAACTATAATAATAATATTCGGGTTTATTCGTAACATTTTTTAATGTTCGATTTCGTAGTACCGTTTCGTCGATGATCGGGAGTGCGTGAGTAATTTTTTTTTTTTAATTTATCGTTAAAGTGTCTCTCCCGCGATAAAGACCTCTCCCGCGCCGCTTATGCCACTTGCGACAATAAGCAGGTCTTTGTGCCACCTGCGGCAAAAAGCAGGTCTTTGTGCCACCTGCGGCAATAAGCAGGTCTTTGTGCCACCTGCGGCAAAAAACGAATTTCGATAAACCTGTGAAACATAAGGACCCCTCCCCCCGACACTTATGCCACACGTGGCAAGAAGCGAGTTGCGATAAATCCGTGAAAGATAGCGACCCCCGTCCCACTTATACCACCTGCGACAATAAGCATGAATTATGCCACCTGCGGCAATAGGCAGGTCTTATGCCACCGGCGGCAAATATGTTATAGTTCTGTCGTTATAATTGGCATGTTTTGACTTTGCGTTCTCACTCTTCAAACAATCAGATAAATGCTTCCCATTATTTATAGATCGATAATGGTTCTTCAGTAACCAAAATTATAAAAGTTATAATTTTGATTACTGTTCTTTCGCCTCAAAGAAACCTCCATACATTCGCAGCCTTGTCGTGGCATGGAGGCTTAAATTTATACAGATCATAAAAATTGATATTAATCTTCCTTGATTGATATCAATTATTATAATTTGCATAAATGAACCAATGCGAATAAAAGAACGGTATAAGACAAAGTGATTTTTATACGGTTTTAATCTTCAGCCGTTCTTAAAGGAATAATAATTTTTTGGATATGAATGGCGCGGATTTAAAAACATTCTTCATACTTGTAAAAATGTAATTTTAGAGACAATTTATGTGACTATTCTAGTAGTATCCCTTTCAATGATAAGATTTTACTTTTTATACAATTTAACATACTTTGTGTATGTTAAATTATATTGTGTTAATTATTATTATATCTTCTATCAATTGTTTCAAATGGAACATTTTTACCCCGTGGCACGAAATTATCCCACTTTACCCTATTAATTGTGTTGAACGAAAGAATCACGTTATAATGCAGATAACCGTAAAAAATTAAATAACTTCGATAAATTATTACGCAGTTTATTTCATTAATTTTCCTTTTAACCAAGAGAACAAATTTTTAATGAAACAATGCATTTCTTAAATTAATATAAATTAGTTCAATAGTTCGTAATACACTTGTAACTATTTCATTGTTGTTATTGTTAGTTTTCTTGTTGGTTTACCATTAATTATACAGTTGTAATTATATGATTATAATTTTTAATAATTATCATTATTAATATTATTATTTAAATGTTAGTTTTTTAAATGTAGTAATATATCGCGGACATCAAACAAAAGATGTTATCTTCTGTTGACACTGTAAGTTATAGATTATCTGTGACAAATTGTAAGTTTCTGACACATACCCATAACGGTTAATAATAGTCAATTTCGCAGTAACACGTTGTCAAATACTTCGAGATAAGTAAGCGCTTTGCTAGAGCTTAATGTATCGAATATGACAATGCAGGACGAGGAAATAATATTCAAAATGAATTCGTTATTTTTTAATAAATAAAACACCATGAATAGTCGATAAATAGTTTATAAATATTCTAATAAAAAATGAAATTAAAAGGAAGATTTAAATCAAGTGTAATAGAGTTAGTTTGTTATATATCGCATAATTTTTACTAGACTCCTATCACAAATCCTCTTCAGTTGACTAGGCAGTTCTATGATTGGACTTTGTTCTCAGTTTACGCAATTCAGTGTCGTTAAATTTGCCATGATATTGATCGAATGAAATTCTATGAATTGATGTAACACAATATGAACTCGTGCAAGGGTCAAATGAATTTCTTACAGAGCTCGCCACAATTATTGACTGGAGCTCTTTTGTAGGCAGCTTGCAGCTTATTTACCATGAAGTGACTTTGGCCGCTCGCAGCACAGCTTAAGGCCATACGGTCAAATAGTATTTGTTCGAAATCCGTTCTTAGTTCGTAAACTAGAAGTTTGAGTGTACGCTCAGACGTCTGGTACGGACGGTTCCTTGGCTTTTGCGGTTGCGACTTTCCAGTCGGAGCCTGCTCGAAAATCTGACTAAACCTCCCCACCCCCTCCTAAACCGTTTGAGATTCTCTATACAAAATGCACCTGCGAGTAACATAGCCCGACAACAAAACACTCCGCCGTGGTGCTCGTTCATTGCGTTTTCACTTGACTTTTTTACCCTGATTTGGCCCTGACCACTAGATGTGTCAACTGCCACTCGCGCTGCTTTCAACCGCAGTGCGCTCACACATCAAACTTTTATATTTACTTTTTATAAAGCCATTTTATTTGTAATGCTTTTTGTGTCCCGCTGCATAAGAACATGTGCAACGGGACAAACAATGAAACATTATGAATATTATATTAATTATGTTGGAGAATTCATGATTCATAAATTTTATAACGACGAACATTTTCTGTAGTCTCACAAAATTTAATCTTCTGGTAAAAAAGTAAATTAATTGTTATTATCTTTTTCGTATGCAATAAATACAAACGGTTCCTAATTGTTAGTGAATTATTCTATTATAATGTTTGGCGATATTAAATTCATGACGCGAAGTAAACGACCATTTCCCGATCTAGTCGTCGTGACATTGATCTGAGACTGGTTTGATAAATGAAGAAGTCAAGGCATTAAAGCCCTGTTGAACATCGCATCGTTTGTTGTTACAAGGCGAAACGTAATCGTACACACGTATGACAAAGCGTATCCTTTAGAAGTGTATGCGTGCCTATACGTATGAGTGAAGTCACGTATAGCAGGTGCTCGAACGTCTCCCCATTATGCTAATAATCCTAACATACATTACGAGCTAAGTGCCTATTATGTGCTAGTTAGAATATTGTATAATTTAATTTGTAGAATTTATAGCGTGGGGGTTTAAGCGTCTCAAGCATTTATAGGGGATTTCGGCGGATATATGAGACGACTGTAGCATAATGATCGTTGACCAAAGAGTAGACTTGGCGCTCTTAAACTGTGCCAGATCTCGCGCCCCGCAAAGAAGCCTGGTCGCGTTAAGACGTAAAATATTTTCCACCTACAAATTACGTAAATTAGACGTTTTAATGTTACCAGTTCGCGCACAACGGATGACAGCGATGAGGAATTTTTTTTTTTTTTTTTTTGGACTTAATTCTCACCATTTCACTTCATATGTTAACATTTCTAAAATTGAGAAAAATTTGCTCTCTTGAACGTGTAAAAACTATTATTCAATTGTTTTCAATATATAATGAAAAATACACTTTTCGGAAAATGTATGAAAAAGTGATAAAATTTGATGGATTTTTCTGGGATTTTTTTAATGGTAAGATTGAAAATAAGTGTGTAAGAATTTCACAACTGTAATGTCTTCGACTTAACATCGAAAATACTTTAATATCAATGTAGGTATATAGTTTTGCACAAAAGCATTTAATATTCAAATATGATTTGCGTATGACTTCTCCAACGTTTCATATCTAGTTCAAACAAACACAACTCCATAGTTTCGTGGACCACAAAGTTCTGCGCTATGTAATATAAACTTTCCTTACAATGTACGCAGAGAAATTTTCTTAGTTCCGGCAACCAATTCATTACCGCCGAAATTATAGTTACAGTAACAATGCTTACTGATACTTGATATACATTATTAATTGTATTATTTACAAAATTTGGAAAACAATTTTCAAGGAGAATCTATTCTAAGAAAGCTTTATCTATATAATTTATTTTTCAATATTTTAAGATCTCTTTTTTATGAGATACCAAATCCAGAATTCTGGAATTAATTTGACTTTGGTATGTAAGAAGGCATCGCGAATTTGTAAGGGTGTCAACCGGTAAATCACGTGTCGACCGTATTCTACTTTGGTGGATCGGATAATTATTTGCTTGGACTTGGAAAGCCTTGTTCATTTCAAGAATCTGTACGGTTCAATGGAACAGCGTTGCGGCATGGTGTACAATCTGTGGATGCTACGGCACTTGAGGCCAAACTGCAAGCCAGGCGCAAGGCAATCAATAGTACGTCCGACAAACGTGTTCGGGGGGATTTAACCAGCTTATGCACTGATTTTGACCCCAACAAATGTTTGAACGAAAAAGTTATTTGTCTCGTATTATTGACTATCAGTATACCAATTATTCATATCCTCGATTACATATGTGCAATATTTCGACAAATAATGGTTCTGTTTAAGTTCTACTGGAGCGTGTCGAGATAAGGTTATTGAGTTAGAACGGGTTTTCAAAACACAAATGCACATGAATTAATGGTTCAGTTCGTAACGAATTTTCAAATTGTAAAGGGGTTGAAGGAAGAGGACATTGTTGGCTCCTCTATGTTTCCGTGCAAGCAAATGGACAATTTGAATAACGGCCAACAAATTTTCAACGTCAACTTTAGAAAGTTGAAAATATATTTGATGGAAACAAGTGCAATTTGTTCGACGCATTTCAAGTATTTCCAATGCTGGTTTTTGTTGCTTCCGGTCGACGTTATTTATTGTGTTTTTTTTTTTGTCCTGGCAATAGTGCTTTTCGCAAATTTTTCAGAACAGAAGTTTTTAGGTATATATGTAAAATATTTGATACTGGACAGAACGAACGGGACCAAGTTTTTTTCAGGAATAATTTCAATGAGCGTTTAAAACTACTTTAATTTCTTTTAATTATGCAATAGAAATGAATTTACAGCACAGTTAAGAAAAGGAACGTAAATTATCACGTGATTAAAATTTACAACCTTGCAGTTTTATTTAATGCACTGCATTATTACTTGGTTACAAAAGTTTTTCGCGAAAAATGAATCTTTTATAACTTCATATCGTTTGAAGTTTCAAACTAAGTATGTTATAAGTGAATTTCTTCCGTGTTCAAATCTCAATTTATCAAAACATTAATACACGTAATTTCTCCACTAAATTTTTTTTGTTTTTTGCAAACAAAATTCCTTAACACATAAAAACCTACGTCATTATATGCGGGCAATATATATATTGTCCCATGTTGTCTGTAAATTAATTTCGAATAGCTGGGGTTGTTTATTGGTGATCCTTTATTCCTGACGTTAATCGCGCTCTGTTCGCGATTACGAGGCTCATTTACAAAATAAATACGCAGTAGTTCTCGGCATTACTAAATGGATAAAAACCATTAATATGTTGTTGGCCGGACGGCGGGTGTGCGTTCTTCGGCTCTTCTGCTTTAAATCGTTACCTTAAGGTGCCGTAAAAATTATCTCGACGGAAGCAGTCAACGGAAGCTTTATACACAGACAAGCGCGTTCACGTAAAAACATTCGCTTGATGCACTTCTGTGTTCCACTGCAAGTCAGCGAGCGCGTGCATACTCTGCCTCACTTCTTCTTACGAGATTTGTACCTTTCGCTCGACTTCTTTTGACGTTAACTAGTTCGTGTTTTTAAGGGAAAACCGGGCAAACGAACGTCCTCTATGAGAACAAAGCACCAAGCTTATGCCCGTCAAGTAGAACGATTATTTTTCATTCGGTATAGGCGGATTATCAACCGTTCAATTTAATAGTATGATTACAAGGCAGGTTCCTCTGAGACACTCGGAGCAGAATGTACCGTTTATTCAAATTTTACAGCATTATAATTGTCGTGATAAGAAACTTTAATGAATTCAATGTTACAGATTTTTGTTTTGTAGTTTTTACCAGTCTTAATTATGATTTTTGCTATTTATTTCAACTTTGTGAATTAAGTTTTCGCAAAAGATTTTTTACAGATTTATTTTAAATTTTATAATAATTGTTGTTATATTTCAACACATTAATTTTTATATTTGGTAAAATTTAATTCTATTTCCTGAACATAAACTTTAAAATCAATTCTATGGTATTAATAACAAAGTTAGTGTAAAGTGTTAACACGAATTTAAGTTTAATCTTTTGTAACGTACTTTAATGATGTGCTGTGATAATGCGTTTGAAAAACTTTGTAAAGCACAGTGAGAAATTCAAAAAATGATGATGAAAAACTCTGGACATTCCAAAGGATTTTGTCATGATAAAACGAAATAGTTACGACATCAAAGGCAGGATAACTACTGGAAAAACTGCAGGTCCATTCTGCTCTGTATTTGCAAAATAGTGTTACTACTCTTCTGGAGTTCCTCCAATTTATCAAAAAAAAAAAAAAAGTATTATACAACAAACTATTGTAAATAAAACGAAAATCATTGAGAAAATAGAATTGGGGCTTTATTTTTTTGTGTGTGAAATTTTTCATGCATATACTTTCAAAACTGTAATATTCACAATATTAGATTAACAATCGTGGATTATAAATTCTGCTATCTTGGAATGTCGCAGAAAGAATGAGAGAAACTGGGTAGTTTATACAGAACTGTTGACGTTACGCTTCATTTAATTTCCTAGATAGATACCCCGAAGGTATCACGAAGTTTCTAAATTGAAGTCATCTACCTCATTTCAAGTAAACTGTGTTAAGCCATAGCAAGGAACCACAACTGTAATTTATCCTTTCCATAAACTTACTTTTCTATTCAATAATCAAACTACCAATTTTACTGTAATAAATAATATAAATGATCCTTCTTCCAAAAAAAAAAAAAAAATATATATAGAGAGAAAGTCGTCAGAACTAGGCTATGCAAACCAAATTCAAAATCAGATCACATCGTATGTTCGGCGTTAAATTTAAGTGGTTGACTACCAAGTAAAGCCGCAGTTGATTCCATCTTGTCGTTTTCTGAGCAATATGGGCTCGTATAAATATGGTATACAACTGGCAACTGGATCTTATTTAATAATATTTTCGCGAATGTGGCTAGGCTTACATCCATACGTATCGACAATAAAATTGAAACACGGCAAGAATGTATTACATTGAAACTGCATTCTTGAAATTCAAATCATCTTCAGCCACAAGACTACCCTCTATCTATCTCTCTCTTCTATCTGTCGACCACAATACCATATCGAAATCTCCGGCATAGTAGACTGATATTATATTCCACAGCGCTCGAGCCAACCGAATCGGTTTCCGTAACCCGTATGCCACCGTTTGTTTTACGAGTCCGTGACCCATGTGAATGCGCACTTACATAGCCCAGCAATTCACTCGCACGATTCGTGACGAAGAAACTTATTCGAATGCGAATTACATTTCCCGAACACCTTTTACGCTCCTCGAAAAACTTTTACGCGCACATAGGATGTGTTACCCCTTTATTTTCTCCACCACATTTTTGCGCGTGATAACACCTTTGCAATTTTCATTAATCTATTATGATTCACCATTTCTAAATCCGCAAACATATCTTCAGTCATGAATGTTATTAAGGCTTGTTTTGTAACAATATTACTATTAAAAACTACACCATGAAAACTTCTAGAGTGTTCCCGGTTTCAATTTCTGCTCCGGTTTATTTTGCGTTCATCACCTGTGGGAATCAACGAGCGAATTTTTGTACCTTGATTGATTTCTTCCCACAGGGCAATGTTATTTCCCCGAATGATAAAAGTCCAAGTGTTTATTTTCTTCAAGTATGTAATTTTCCTGAACGGCGAAACTCTCGTGCTTTCAATTTTCAGATGAGTGTTTTTGCTCGGTGTGCAATTTTCAAGTAAGACTCTCGAATGTTAAACGGTCGCCGGTGAAACTTTTAGCCACTATGTGCGTTGTATTAACAATGTTATGAATTTTCATTATAATTTTCGAGTGTAATATTATGGTCAGTGTTTCTTAATATTTCATAATCTTTCAATTATGGTTCAATTGGAATCTTTATGAAGGATTTTATGCAATTATAAACTATTCGTAAATCAAATTACTTTATTATTTATACTCTTAATTAATGTAAAATATTGAAATAATAGGTAAGTTAAAAAAAATGTTAATGTGATAAGGTTTAATCATAAAATTCACATGA